>CM076580.1:11828051-11866781 GCA_034641835.2 Pinus albicaulis
CAAGTCAATCATGAAAAATGACACCTATTGGTATAGGAGTCTAACACATCCTATAGAAGAAATTGTGTTGAAAGTAGAAGAAATTCCTCCTCTAGATATCTTTTATAGTCCTAAACATAGGGCTGTTGTCAGGAAGCAGACGAAGAGAAGAAGAACATATCAGGAATCAATTTCAACCTCACAGGTTGAATTTATGAACATTGTCTGGAAAAATAATGAGGTGAATCCTTCAGAGGATATCACCAAATTCTCACAATATGCAGGTGCCTATAGTGCAGCCACTATAGAAAAAGCTTCTAAAGTCACCCAAATGATGAAACAAAAGGACTTACAGATAGCTATGCTAGAGGAAAAAGAAACAGAAAATCAGCCAAAGATAATGTAGTTGGAACAACAGTTGCAAGAAGAAGAGCTCAGAGCTAAATAGTTGGAAGAGCAACTTGGAATTAAGAAGAAAAAGCTTGATCAACAAGCTTTGAATAAGCAGCAACAGTTAAGTCAAGAGGTGGCAAAGTTACAAACCCTACTGCAAAATGAGAAAACTGCTAAGTTTGAGCAAGAAAAAATATTCCAAGCAAGATTGGACAAATCTAGGGATTATCCTAAATTGGATCAATTTAAAACTGAAGCTTTTGAAATAAATAAACTACTATCTCAGCAGTTTAATGAACTTTGTCAAAATTTGGCACAAGCTGAGCCCTTGTGTGAAATAACATCATCTTTAATAGATGAAGCAGTTAGCCTCAGGCTTGAATTTGATGATGCAAATGCGAAAATTTCTGAATTTCTTTCATGGCAAGACTCAGAGCAAGGAAGGAATGCAAACCTTCCCAGGATTGAGGAAAGACACAAAGAAATTCTATTTGTTGAATGGGAAAAGCAGTTGATAAAAGGAGAAAGAGCCACATCAAGAGCCAAAACTATGATGAATAATATAACATAGTTGGTTAATGATAGCTTATATGCCACCAATTTAATTTCAGATTGTATCCCAGGTAAATTACCAAAGGTAAAAGAGACTGATTCTAAGTGGAAGCAAGAATTAGTCAATAAGAATCAACAAATCAAAAAACTTCAAGGAATTTCATGGGATATCATGTGGACATATCTAATCAAGCCACACATTCAACGAATGATAGTCAAATTCCTTTCCAATGCCATTAATTGCATCATTCCAGAGTTTTCTGATGCCACGTATATTGGTCAGTTACATTCGAGGCTAAGTCATCCAGCAGAGGTCAAAGATATGCTCAAAATTTGCCACCTCGGCACATTAAATGCAGGAGAAAATCGATAAATCTGTTTCATTTTAATATCGCATGTCTATTTCTAGATTTCTGATAATAGATTGTTGCAATAGTTTTAGTTATTTTGTTTTATTAATTTCCTATTTAAACCCCTTCCGTGCATTGGAGAAGGGGTCTTGAGTTTGTAATATTTTGGCTTGGATGTTACATTTTTGTACTCCATTGACTATTTTATTTTTATGAAGGATCACATCTGGCGGTTTATGGCAAATTATCTCTAAGAATTGCATTTATGTACCTTGGAGCTTGTTTTACATTGAAGCACTAGATCTAGATATTGAATTGCATCAGGAAAAGTATCATGATGAATATGGTATTTCTATCAATTTGTTTTTATTTTTCTTATGTTATGAGATATTCTCTTTGAATTTGCTATAATTTATATATACTTGCTTTACAAATATTTCTTTATACATATCATTTCTGAGTGTATAGAAATATTCATATCTCACAGTATGTGAAAATGATATATAAAATGATGAATACAACGTGTTATTATAACTCTGTTTAAATTCTTAAACAGAGTTATCATTATTTGATACTGCATATTTCAATTAAATTATAATACATTTTCATGGTTATTGGTTTGATTGAAACAATCTTAAATTTGTATTCATATTTGACACCTGGATTAGTTTTAGAATTATTTATAAGTTGTATGTTAAATTAGATAGATTATTTCAGTCATTTAGTTTCATTATCCACTCATACAATCATTCCATCACCAACCCATTAGTTATTAGGAAACTGGTCCTTTAAATCCAGTCGGAGCCACCACACCAAACGAAAAAGGAGCTGTCCTAAGGTCTCGACCGGCTGGTTTTCCCCTAATGTTTGAAGCAGCAATTTTCGAGGCTTCAACAGGACCCCAAACCGTGAAATGACATGATTAAAGAAAAACAATGCAACTGTTTGTCCTGTGTTGTTGAATGTAGGCATCACTTCGGCCCACTTAGTAAAGTAGTCTATTGCGACAATAATATAACCATGCCCCCCGAGCGAACAAGGGTTGTAGGTCATGAAGTCAATGCCCCATTTTGAAAATGGTCCCATAGAGACAACATGATGCATTGGCGTTGGTGGTTTGCGGATTTTATGATCAAATATCTGGCACGCATGACAACTTATGACCGTGAGGAAGCAGTCGCGAAATATGGTAGGCCAAAAGTAATCGACGCGAAGTATCTTCTGCGTGGTAGTGTATCCAGACAAATTTCCACCAAAAGCCCCAAGATGACAATCATTTAAAACCTTTTCGACCTCCTCGTGAGTGAGGCACCTTCTTAAAATTGTATCGATACTACGATGCTAAAGTGTATCGTTGACAATCAAATAATATTTGGCTTGGTATCAAATACATCATTGGTCAAAGCGAGAGGTATCAGGCCAAAAAGTTTGGGTCTAGAAACAAATGATAAAATCGCTATACTAAGGATCAGATGATCCGATCAAAAATTGAGACTCGTCAGGAATAGATGGTTCCGACGTAGTAGCAGTATCAGAGGGAAAGTCACAGAGAAGCTCGACCAAAACTAAAGACTTATTTGACTTGGATTTGATGAATTCCAAATCAAATTCCTGCAAAATGACAATCCATTTTGAATATTTCCCCCCCAGAAATTGATGTGATAATATGTAAGTCATGGGGTTGTAATCCGAAATGACAATAGTCTTTCGGAATAGGATATAGTGGTGAAATCTTTGGACAACTTGAACAACCTCAAAGGGAAGATTATCTACGTACGAATACCTCCCTTCAGTATCATTGAGATTACGACTAAAATAATACATTGGATGTTCTATCCCATTTTCTACTTGGACCAATACCATAGCAATGGTCGTTTTAGCCGCGACGATATATAAGAAATAATCAATCTGATAATTGGGGGGATACATTAATGACGCTCGGACAAGTGTATCCTTGACAACATCAAAAGAAGCTTACGCAACTTGGTCCCAATGGAAAGGAATCATTTTTTCAAGAGCCGAGTAAATCCTTTAGCCATTTCAGCGTAGTTGGGTATGAACCTCCTTAGGAAGTTAGCCTTTCCCTGAAGTTTCTGTAACTGAAGAAAATTTGATGGCATAGGAAAATCAAGAATGGCATGGACCATCAGTGGGTCTATTCGATTTCATTCTTTTGAGACGGTGAATCCTAAAAAACAACAATAACCAACACAAAAACACACATTTATGTGGATTGAGGCATATTTTGTAGTGTTGGCAACGTAAAAAGATAGCTCTCAAATGCATCGGGTGATCAGTCCAGTTTCGTGAATGCACGGGTAAATCATCTAGATAGGGTTGAAGAATTTTCTGGATGTCATTGAAGCATAATCCATTGCTCTCTGAAAATTTTCCCGAGCGTTCTTTAAACCAAATGGGAGTTTTCTATAAGAGAATGTGCCCCAGGGACAGATGAATGCTGTATTATATTGGTCCTCTAGGCAGATATTTATTTGATTGTAGCCAAAAAATCCATGCATGAACGGAAATATTCCGCATCCAACAAAATCGTCGATAATCTGGTCGATAAAGGGAGTAGGATAGTTGTCTTTTGGACAAGAAGATAATCGATGCACACTCTGATGGTTCCTTGTTTTTTCGTAATAGGAATGATGTTGGAAACCCACTAAGTTAGCCCAACAGGGTAAATGAAACAAGCACGCAAATTTTTTTCAACTTCTTCTTTAATGGCAACAACCTTCTTCGGATGAACAGGACGAAGGCATTGGCGTACCGACTTGACATCAGGGTACATATTAATAGTATGTTCAATGATACTAGTATCTATGCTTGGCATTTCCTCGTAAGACCAAGAAAATACATCATGAAATTCATGAAAGAGAGAGAAATATGATTCGAGTTCTGATGGAAAACAAGACACGTCGACATGAATGTTTTCTACAATGCCGAGTTTGGTCAAAATATCGATAGAAATGGTTTCTTCAATATTTGATAAATTTCACTTGGAATCGATTGCATTAGTAGAAAAATAATTCAAACATAATGTTTTGATCGATAGGTGATATAATTCAATAAGATTATCTTCTTTGTAATCTTGAAGATGGGAACGATGATGATGATCTTCTCATGGTTCTCCTTCTAACATCATATTTTCCAGAATATTCTCATCTGTCAAGAAAGTGGAGGAAAAAGGATCAAATGGAGTACCATAATCTAATGAACGATCAGCCCAAACGGCCTGCAGCGATGATTTCAGATTTTCCACCCAAGCCATGTAGATTGATTTCTATGCCAACTCAATTGGGTTGGGCGGCAGAAACTCATCCAACGTAACAACTTTAGAATCACCCGTAATCTTCCTTAAGCTAGATGGAGTGGAAGATATCATGTAGCAGGTCTCTATACTTGCAATTTTTTCCGACGTCACAGGCGGCGGTAATGCAAAGGTTCCCATGGGAGTGGAATCCTTTAAGATTCCCACACCAATGTTTTGAAGTGCGAGTTAGTGTGCGTGAACTAACATAACAGTTCCAATTACCTAGGAACTGGAGGCAAAGAAGGATAGCTGATTGATGACTGTGATGACACCATTATGTGGAAAGGCGATCATTCTAAAATATGGAGAAACAATTACAGTCATAGCATATACCCATGGCCTTCGGAGTAAAATATTGTAGTCAAGGGGTCCATCAATGAACTCAACTTCAACATTCACTATTTCCCCCCTAGTTAAACATGTAGGTTATTGATAATACCACAAGGCTTATATGTACGTCCGTCGAAAGCTTTCAACGTCATTGGCGATTGAGATAGGTGCAGTGAGCCAAGTGAATTCCAACAGTTTAGAGACATAATGCACATAAATGCTCCCTCGTCAATAATAGTACGATGAATAAGGTGATTGAGAACATTTACTTGGATGGAGAATGCCAATTCTATTGGTAATTGCGGCACATAGCTCGTATGATTAAAGACTACGAGATTGGAATCTATCAGATCAATTCCACCAATGGCCGACAACAAAGCGTGCTTCTGGGAGGGAAAATTTTGTAGCACCTCAAGCGCTGACATAACTAAAGGGGATTGAGCCGAATCTTCAACTATATAATAATTTTGGGCAGCTCTAGCTCGAGGATTAAATGTCGATTTATGAACGAATCCCTTTGGCAGCTTGATTGTTGATGCAGAAACAACAGTGAGCAGTATCGATTCCGTATAAAGATTCATGGTCGAGATAGTAAGTTGATCAGTAGCCTGACTACCGTAATTTTTATTACGCTTTGACACCAAAAAATCAGTTGATGGCTTTGTGAGAGACAACATAAGCACTTGGGAACTAGAAGCTGGATCCGTAGCAACCAAATTTGTGTCTGGATTCGAAAAATGGATATGTCAACACAACTAACACATGCGAGGTCTTAACCATTTTTTAGACTTCAACGTGGTGAGGAAAGTCCCAAACAAAGTGTTCCTCATTACAGGTTATGCAAGGGTAACGAGGTTTTCGATTTCCAGTTGATTGATCAGATGTTCTTTCCTGCGGGGTAGAAGTTTCCTTTTTCTTTGATTTCCACTTTTTCTTACTTCTGGGTTGCTTGTCACTTTTTCCCTTGTCAGATGACACGACATGGATTTCAGAGGAAGGCACATGATCAGATGTAGTATAGTGATGTGTGCTTGCAATATTGATCATACCGTTTCCGGAATTGGAGTCCTTAGATGGAGGAGGAACAATAAAATTAGATCGCGGTGCATTAGGAATTTTCTAGTAGAGCGTGCCAGACTGAGCATAAATCAAGTCTAAATATTGAGCACGAGCAATGACCTGCTCTTCAGTGACGAAGCCACCCTTAGACACATCCTTCGTTATAGATGTTAACAGGGACTTAATGAACCACTCAGCAAGAATCTGATCAGGAACAAACGTCTTAACCATTCTACGATGACGACGCCACTCATGAATATGATTAGAAATGTTAGTAGCACTAGTCTTTTTAAAATTAGTTAAGAGTTCTGTTCCAGTTTCATATCGTATGGGTAACTGGAAGTGGGTCAAAAAGACAGTAGCTAGGGTAGTGAAATTATCAAAAGAAGCTCTTGGTAACTCAATGTACCATTTTGCAGCTGGATCAGTTAGCATACACTGGAAAAGATGTAGTCGAATAGAGTCATTATTTAGGGATTTAGATGAACACCACAAATGATAAGTCATGACATGCGTCGATGGGTCTTTCGCAGGGTTTCCATTGAACGTAGGAATATTCGAGGGTAATTTATGAGGTATCACCGACCACCAAGGAGCATAGTTGATTGGATCATTGGTGAGCCAGTTTAAATCTGGTAACTCTAAATTTTCAATAAAAGGCAACTTTCGATTAAGGTCAGGTCGAGCATAGCCAGGGTATGATGGAATTGCTTAGGTAACAGGCCTTTGAGCACAAACATAAGGAATATGTTGCTGGTAACCCATATAGGGGTTTTTTTGATTGGCAAACATTTGAGGATTCCGTTGACCAAAACCTGGGTACGCTACTTGTTGAAATGAAGGTTGTGGCATTTGCGCTTGTGGCTGCCAAGGGGTGTGTCCACAAATATTATAACCCAAACTAGGATAGCTTGGATTCGGTTGAGGATAGGTATAACATGGTTGCGGTTGTGACATCCCATAATATGGTAATCCAACTTGTGAATAAATTATTCCAAATACAGGTGGTTGTTGTAAACCAGCCGAAGGAGTTGGAGTCTGAGGGCCCAATACTTGAGGGTATTAGGTTGAAGGAATTGCCTGAGACGGTTGAGGTATTTCAATTTGAGTCTGTAACCAGGGTAAAGATGTATTAACAAGTGGAGTTGATGTGGGTGCAACAGGTTGAACTGGTTGATACGAGTGTACAACCGTTTGTGGTTGGATAAGCAAAGTGGGCTCCATTGAAAAACATTCATTCCGACATTAGGATGACCAAATAACGACGGAGTACATTTGAAGTGGGTGACCATAGGTTTCCCCCCAGCATGAGGAGTATAATAAGATGGAAAATATTTTTCTCAAATGTAGGGAGTCTAGTTGAAATTGTAATGGATGGAATATACCCAGATGGACCAACTTGATATTTCCCTGATGATGTGTATAATGGATCAAGTCGTTCAATACTCACTACATATTTAGTAGTTAGAATACCAAACGATGACATTGGTGAAGTCCATGGGTCTGAGGATGCACTAGAGAAGGTTCCAGATAAATATTGGTAACCAGGTGGGACGGAAGGGCCTCCATACAAATGTGACTCTGGTGAAGTCGTGAAAATCAACGGGGTAGCGAGAGCAGGTGTTGTCACAATTGGAACAGATGGTCTAACCGAGGATGTTGGCTCAGGCATGGTTATTCAACCAAATGTATACCCTATTGGATCTACGGGAACTCTAATAGACACAAGATCAACAAAAGCAGAGGTAGGCGATTGAGGAAAAGACTTGTACAGGTAAAGCTTTGCCCCAAAACGAGTTGGAGTTAAAGGTGTTTTGTCTTGTGGTATTTCTTCAATCGAAATTAAACCAGGTGGAAGGATCTCGCCTTCAGGCCCAAAGTATATTTCAGGAGGTTGACTGCGCGATATGGGAGATTCAATGGCTACAATAGATTGTGGGGAGACCGATAGAGGAACAACTTCCGGTCATTCGACTTCGATATTCAGATGTTCTAGAAAAAATGTTACAGGATCTGGATCGACTTCCAGTTGAACAACATCGGTTTCGGGACGTATGGTCTCACTGATTGGATGGATCGTGATCACAGGTAGCTGTGAGCACTTCGTCTCAAAAACAGTAGATGAACCAGGATTTGTAGAAAAAACTTGTTCCAAACTCTGGTATATGTGAGGATGATGTCGCACCAGAGGTACTGATAGTACTAGTTTCGGTAGAGCGATGTCGCCTTCGCCGACTAGAAGTGGCTTCCGGTGGTAAAGGTGGTTTCAATGCTATTCTACGCAAATGGTGGGGAAAGGAACGTTCTTCTTCCATGATGAATGATTTATTTTATGAACAAAATAAAACAAAATAAAAGGGTAATTATAGGAAAAAGGTGCACCAAGTAATTGTGAACTGCAGAATACCTCCTAGCGAACTAAGAAGTACGCGCAGGCAATCTCCTTGAATGTTATGTTCGATGTATCACAAGTTACAAGGCGGCTGAATCAGTTCAATATGGATGGATAGAAACCTAAATTTGTCCTCCCAAATATAGCCAAAGGTACGTGGAAGCCCAAGTCCGTATTAGCATTGTTTAATTCGAAACGGCACAGTGAGCGCACCCCCTATACTTTTCATACTAGAACATTGTCCGATATACCCGAAGGTACGTGGAAGAGCTCTGATATACTTACGTACATGGAGTGAGGTATCACACTCAGAATGTATCACAGACAATTAACGACAGCTGCTATGTTTAACGACGCTGGAACACGTCTCTAGCCTAGGCCTTCTAAATGTTATCGTTATGGTAAATTGATGTAAATTTTAAGTTGATCTTATTTATCAATTTGCCTTTTGAGGTTCACCGCGTGATGTGATGGAAATTCCTAAAATGAAAACTAAAATGATAAGCAAACTTTTCAATTTTAGCTTTTTCAATGAAAATCCTAGCTACTAATGGAAAGAGCAATCAATTTTGAGAGAAAACAACAAAGAGCACAAACTAAAATGCAACTTTCCTAACTTGTGCCTATGAAAAACACACAATTCACTATATGCACATGCAAGTTTTTCTTTTCAGCTCCCTTAATGTGAATGCGAGAAAGGAAACTATATGCATCAAATCAACAAAAAACAAATGTTTTCTTCTTTGAGAAACAAGGAATTTAACAACAATTTATGTTTTAGGAAAAACGAAGAATGGAACTACAATTTTTCCTATAGGAAACAAATAATTTAACGACAATTTCCTTTACGAAAAAAATGGATCTAATGCAGAAATAAAATATTTTGCATTTGATTTGTCAATGATAAAAAAAAAACACTTAAAGAGACATTGAACAAACTTACTTTTCAAAGGAGGAAGAATCAGACAAATTTACTGGTCTCTAAGAGGTATCAGACAATTGAAAACACAACAAACAAATGGCTGAGAATGACGACAATAAAAAATTCAAATGGAATTTGGTTGGCTAAGGGGGAAACACAGTCTCTAAGGGGAGACAGTGCATTGCAATGCACCCTTGAGTGGGAGGCAGTGCACTACACTGTACCCTTGAGTGGGAGACAGTGCACCGCAGTGCACTGTGTCTTGACCAAATGTGTGTTGGGCATAGCAGAGATTGAAAATTCAAGCTACATAACACACTTCTAATGCAATTTGTTGATTCAAAAGTCTAATAACTTAAAGTAGATGCTACTGGGTGGATAAGTAGATGGAAAAACACCAAGAATGATAGGAAACTTTTCTATCACTTAGAACAACAGATTAAAGACTTTGCTATCACTTTCTCTAAGAATAAATAGACACACAAAAAGATAGAAGAACCAACTTGTGATCCAAGCGCTTCCTATTCTCCTTCTGTCGTTTTTGCTGCATCCTCCAATCCAACTTAGATCGCTAGATTGATTCCTGTAAATATAAATAGAAAAAAACAAACAAATTTCAACATAGAGATGCATAGTTATCTTAATCACTTAAATTGATTAAAAATGAAACATATATATCATTCAAGAGTCCATTTCATGAGAAATAGAAACATAAAAAGATACATATATGAGAAAATTAACAACAATCTTTATTAAAGAGTAGAAGGGGGAGGTTACAACCAATGATCGATTTGATGTCACCAACTCCAGCTTCATCCCAGCCTCATCACATTCAACATCTCACCAGAAGCATATCACTTCTTTCACTCTCTCTATTGAGAATCCAACAACATTTCTTTACCAAAATTCTTCCTTCCCTAGCATTAGAATCTGTGCTCAAATTATAGGGAAATTGAAGGTTGTTTCTCAATGAATGACTTTCTAATAATAGGCAAGACATGTTCCCAAGCTCAGAGGTGTTAGATGGACACTTAGATTCGAAGTTTGAAACATATGGACTCTTCTAGAAGGCACTAGCCATGTGGAGACTCCGGAACAATGAGAATTTCGCTCCCATTTGACCAATGCACCCTTGAATGTCGGGAAGTGCATTGCAGTTCACCCTTGAATGTAGGGAGCTTCATATGCAATGCAGTTAGTCCCTTGAGAGGAAACGTTGGTGAGCTCATAAGTGATATAATATATACTTCAAACCTTGCAAATCTCACAATAGAAGCCATGAATGATTTGTTCTTCTCTTAGGGCATATAGCAATTGAAATTATAGGGGATGATAGAATCTATTTCATTAGTATTGGGGATGATGTCCAGTTTGACCAGGTCATGGGGGATGATGCCCAAATTGACCTATAACAATGGGTTACACTGCTAACGGAAGTTGGCCCGCGCAGGAAATAAGGAAACATACGGTTGGTCGATGGGAAAATATGGGCAATAGGTGACCCTCAGATAGTTAGAACTACCAAGAGGAGTGGATCGTGAAGAGGGGAAACATGACGCGAAGGCCCATGTGCCACCAATAATATGGTTGCAACAACGGAATGGAACATTCATTCATTCACGATTGAGGATTGAATCATTCATCACATGGAAAAGTAAAAAAGGGGAGGTCAAGAGGCTCCTGGCGATCAAGATTATTCACTAAGAGGGTAGAGCGAAATATTAGGACTAAGAAAATTTAGGGAGATGGGAAGCTCTGATGATAACATAGTAGAGAAACCAATGATGTAGCCTTGGAACGTCTCTATTTCAGTTGATATCAATTATTTTTTGCTTTGAAATCACTCCTCCTCAAGCTCTGGAATTTGGTCGAAGGGTGAAGACTATAAGAAAGTTTTTTTTGCATCTTCTCTAGGGTTGGTTGGAGAGTCAAAGTTCAAATCTCAGTTGTCAATCATTTGAAGTTAATAAGATAAGTTTATTACTTGCATACTTGATGCATTAAGACGATGAAATTTATTGTTCAGTGATGATTTCATGTTTTAACATTGTTTAATGTAGAAATATGTTATTCTTGCTTGTCTATGATCAGATTCCTTATGTATATGTGTAATGATCATGATTATAAGGGTCTAAGAGGCCTTTGTGTTATGCTAATAATTTCAAGTAGTGCAGATTTTTTCATATGGTTCCATGTAATTGTAGAGTGTAGTTGACCAAGCTGTTGCAGTGTGTGCATGCCTTGACGGTTAATCTAGTCGACAAGAAGGTCGGGACAATGATCGTCTAATAGGGTGGTTGTTGAATTATCAATTGTTTAGTGGAAATAAAATGAGGCACGAGTTGGTGGTGAGGAATTCAACATAGCTTCACTCTGGGTCGATGGAAGGGTAATCAAATACTTGGCCGGTTGAGGCTCGATTTGAGCCAACAAGTTTTGAAGTGTGCATAATTAGAAAGTGTCAGGCTTCCATGTCGATGCTCTGTAGCCATTGTGGGCAGGCTTGGATTGTTGGTACACTAGTCATTTCAGGTCATTGACGGATGAGATTATGGCTTGGTCATTATTTACATGTATAAAGTTGTCGACATAGGATAGAGGTCCTCAAGAGCATGGGACACTTCGACTGACCTTATGTAGTAGAGTGAGTCAACTGATTTGGGAAGTTTTGACTGATATTATCTAGTTAAGGTAAGTTGATTGCTTTGGGGTCATTTCAATTGATCTTGTATAGTCAAGTTAAGTCAACCAATATGGGTTTTTCAACTAGTCTTGTTAATCAAGGTAAATTGCCTAGTTTCGGTCATTCAACTAGTCTTATTTAGTCGAGGTAAGTCTACTAGTTTGGGTCTTTTTGACTAATTTTATATAGTCAAGGTAAGTTGACTCATTTGGGTGTAATGAGCCATGGAAGGGAATGCATATTGTGGATGGATTAAGAGGCCAATTTAATTCCCTATAATACTGAGAAATACACTTGGAAGCTCATTTGTGTGCATTTTATTGGGAAAGGTAGCAACCTGAGTATTTTTTATTATCCCAAGGAATTTTGGGAATAAGCTTTTGTACGCTTCAACATTGTGTATTTGGTAGTGTGAAAATAATTATCTACAACTTTCATGGCCAAGGTGCATTAGGAAAGTATTGAAGATCTCAGAGCCCAACTCTTGATTTTGTCGAAAGCATGTTTAATTATCTAACAAGCAATCAGAACATGAAAGGTTTGAGACGATTCACTTGAGTCTTACTAAGTCAAAAAACTTACTATGCACGTTGATTTTTCCAGTGGGACCCACCAGGTCGAGGGTTGGGTGATTCAACCAGGAAGCAACTTTTGGGGTGAGTGTAGCTACCAACCCTATACTTTACTAGACAAACACTATGCTATATATATATATATATATATATATATATATATATATATATAAAGGAGTTATTATAGTAAAATAGGAATTAAACCATATGCATATAAAGTTGGAAACCCAGAAAAATTAAATCACTTATATCAAACATTCATGAATTTAACTTCATAACGCATACATCTATTTACATGTTAACTATAGGCACAATGAAGTCATAAAAGAAAACTATAATTAACACATGTACCGTTCACCCAGAGACGAGATTCAAATTTGACTTGCTTTTACTTGAACTTCTTTTTTGTCGTCTACCTCCAAGCGTGAATGTTGTCGTGCTTAATCCGAATATAATGACCCATTGGTTAACCTCCTAGCCTACTCCTTGGGTACTCTCCTTCCCTGCGAACCCTCGAGCTGCAATGGGGTTGTACAACGAAGGAATATGCTAGCTGATAGAGGTGAGCAGTCATTGGCTCAAGAGTCCCCTCTCTAAAGTCCTTTACCTCACCAAACTCCACTATAGCTCGTAACCACTCACAACCATAATCTCCTCCATCCAACAATAGGGTAAGCAAAAGTCTTTTTCCCTTAGCTTTCCCCTTATTTTATAGAAGGATTCATAGGTGACACTTGGAATTTCATGCATAAATAATTATATTTATTAATCTAAAATTTGATTATTCACCCACCCATGTGTCACTCTCTCACCAAGACTCTCCAAAATAATTTACTTAAATATTAATTAAAAATAGTATTTTCCTCACCCCAACATTGATTCCTATTTCTTCTCCTAGTTGTCTCTTGATTCCCTTTTTCCTACCCCTTAATTTGTGTTTATTATTGAATTTAACTGATAAGTCTAAGATTTGGTCCCCTAAATACTTCCTAATTTAACTCATTTTTCCTCTTAGATGGATATTCTTATGTTGGCTCTTGCCACATAGAAATTCTCTAAATTTCTCCAATTTTAATTTATTAATCTCATTTTAATTCACCACCCTCTTCTCTTAATGAAGTTTTTAACTATGTTATGATTAATATTTATACTTAACTCTATGTCCCTCTTTCCCCCTTTTTCCTAATTAAGTTACTTGTGTACATTATCCACTTAATATTTTGTTTTAACATGGAAAGGGTAGAGTTATCATGATAAAATATTTCTTCCTATTCTTCCCTCACCTTTAGTTTTATTCTTGATTTAATTTCCTTGGTTCTAACATCATATATCACTTGATATGAATTAGTAGGATATTCATATATTGATTATATTTATTAGTTTCTTTAATGATGTTGAGGGTGTCAAGTTGGTCATGCCCTTCAAGAACTTCTATTCGAAGTTCCAAGGGTGCCATGCCTAACAGTTTTTTTTTTATGCCAAAGGTGCCAAGTCGGTCGTGCCCTTTAAGTTCCTAGGGTTCCACGCCACTTTCCCTTCAAGCATCCAGTGGCTACGAGGGGAAATTATAGGTGCAACGACAAAGATCACTATCATCTCGTATGTCGCCTCCTATAGTGAGACTAATGGTGTTGGGGATCAAGGAATTTGCCTTGATGCGTGCCCCACCCAGAAAATCCTCATGAGTGACCCAAATTTGGGACCTGCCCCCACGACATCGTGATCTTCAAGGAGAAGGTATTTTGACCTTTCCATCCTAAGTCACGGTGGGAGTGCTATCGGGTGAGATTAGGGACACTATCCCACCCTTCCCATGTTGTTCCATCCAATTTTACAAACCCATCACCCATATGTGAGTCATTCGGCCAAGCAACTAACATGTTCCTACAACCACTGACATAACATCAGAGTATATATATATATATATAACAAGTTTCAAACTGAACATAGAATTTCAAAGACAAAATATTAATTTCTATCAAACCAGATGTTGTTAACTCATCACATGCGAGTGCCTTCGGTGGTTTCCTGTCATACTCAATAATCATCAGCAACAAAGTTTCTCAGTGTTAGTCATTATCATAATAGAAATATCAACATGACCTAGTCATTCACATTGTTGTTCATTTTGAATCAGAACCAGTATAAGTAGTTAACATAGGGGACACATCCATCATGGTTATCATAATCGTAACATCAATGGGAAATTAGCATATCCATCAAATCCATCATCATCATAACATCAATAGAAAACATACCTATCCATCAAGTCTATCATCATCATGATATCAATAGAGAACAATGCATATCCATTAATGCTACAATCATATAAATAGAGAACGTACATTACCATTAATGATGTCATCATCACAGTATCAATAAAGAACATAAATAACCATCAGATCCACTAATAATAGAGTCATGCATCCGGATCCTCAACCTGAGGTCCTCAAAGAATAAAGTGCGGGCCTTAAGGCCAACTAATTATAAAATTCATATCATTGTGAGTCAACTAGAGTAGGGCACTACAACAATTTTACGCCCAACCAAAGGAAAGAAATCGAGATAGTTGGGACGAGACCAACTAATCGAGGGTCAGGCTAGTCTGGGCTTGGTGCAGAGTAGGGGCTCCGAGACAAGTCAAGGCTGGTAGTGTAAAAAATGTAAACTTTGAAATGGGAACTGAAACGAGTATCTTTTTCTTTTAGGTAGAAAAAATGTAAACTGATTTTGAAAAGTGTTGATTTAGAATAAACTTTTCTTTTCCTTTTTAACATATTTTTGACACTTTAAATTTTCTTATGAATCAAGTATAAACATTATTTTTAAAATGTTAGTGGTTTTCATGCTGATTTTGAAAAGTGTTATGCCCAACATCAAACCATTTTTTTAGAAGTTTTAATTTTTGAATTTAAATTTTCTAATGTATTAAGTGTGGACAAATTTTTAAAATTTTTGGTAATTTTCATGTGGATTTTGAAAAACATCAACACTTTTTTTTAAAGGAATATTTTTGACACTTTTAATTTTCTTATGTCCTAAGTATGCACATATTTTTTTTCTAAAATGTTGATTAGTTAACCATTTTTCAATTTGCCTAATTCTCAGACAAAAAAAATTAAAAACACTAAAATTAATTGAGAAAAGTAAAATAAAAATAAAAATTAAAAACACAAAAAATTAAAAAATAATAATCAGTGAATAAAAATATATATTAAAACATAACAAAATTAAAAAAATAAAATATAAAAAACATATAAAGAAAAAAAATAAATCGAACATAGAAATGTTAAAAAAAACAAAATTATATATATAACAAAACAATTAAAAAATACAAGAAAAAACTTAAAGAAAAAAACACAATTTAAAGAAAAAACATAAAAAAATTAATCCAAAAACAAAAATTAAAAAATATAGAAAGTTATTAAATAAATTAAATTAATAATAATAATAAAAATAATTAACATGAAAAAATAAATAAAAAAACATAAAAAACCTAAAAAATCATTGAAAAAAAACGTTAAAAACAATGAAAAAATAATTAAAATTATAAACATTAAATAAAAATAAAAAGAATTAAAAAATACAAGAAAAAACTTAAAGAAAAAAACATAATTTAAAGAAAAAACATAAAAAAATTAATCCGAATTTTTTTTTTAAAAATAAAGAAAGTTATTAAATAAATTAAATTAATAATAATAATAATAATAGTTAACACTAAAAAATAAATGAAAAACATAAAAAAACCTAAAAAATCATTGAAAAAAAAGCATTAAAACCAATGAAAAAAAAAAAAAAAATTAAAAAGAATTTCCATGCCCAATGGGCCAGGGGTGGAGAGGCGATTTCGAGAATCGTCCCTCCACCCATGGGCTGTTGGGCTGCAGGGGTGGTGGGGGAGGGAGTTACGTGCATCCTCCTTCCCCACCACCGTTGCGCCCCAATGACCCATGGGGTGGAGAGGGGCGACATATCTGTTGCCCCTCTCAACCTCGTGGGTAGTTGGACCGCGGACCCCTCCCCTGCCACCCCAATGGCACAATGTGCCACAAGGTGAAGCCCCTTGCTTTTCGACCCCCACAACCCAACGGGCCACGGGGTGCATCCCCCTCCCCCGCCACACCCGCGACCCAACGAGCCATGGAGTGCATCCCCATCCCCTGCCACCCTCGCAGCCCAACAAGCCATGGGGTGGAGAGGGGTGATAGATTTATCGCCCCTCTCCACCCTGTGGCTCGTTGAGCTAGGGGGGTGGGCGAGGGAGGAGCTTGAGTTTGGCCCGTTGTGTCGCGCGGGTGGCGGGGGAGGGGCTGCGTGTGGCCTATTGGGATGTGGGGTGGAGAGGGGTGACAAATATTTCACCCCTATCCACCTCGTGGCCCATTGGGTCGTGGGGGTGGCGAGGGAGGGGGCTGCACGCAACCCCTCCCCCGCCACCCTCGCGGCCCAACAAGCCAGAGGGTGGAGGGATGACAAATCTAGTCAAGGTAAGTCGAATACTTTGGGGTCGTTTTGATTGATCTTGTTTAATCAAGGCAATTCTATTACTTTGGGGTCATTTCGATTGATCTTGTATATTCAAGGTAAGTCAACCGGTATGGGTTTTTCAACTAGTCTTGTTAATCAAGGTAAGTTTCCTAGTTTATGTCATTCAACTGGTCTTATCTAGTCGAGGTAAGTCTACTAGTTTGGGTCTTTTGACTAATCTTTTCTAGTTAAGGTAAGTTGACTAGTTTGAGTGTAATGAGCCATGGAAGGGAGTGCATATTGTGGCTGGATTAAGAGGCCAAGTTAATTTCCTTATAATGTTGAGAACTACACTCAGAATCTCATCTTTGTGCATTTTATTGAGAAAGGTAACAACGAGAGTATTTTTTATTATCCTAACAAATTTTGGGAATAAGCTTGTGTACGTTTCAACATTGTGTATTTGGTAGTGCAAACATAATTATCTACGACTTTCAAGGCCAAGGTGCATTAGAAAAGTATGAAATTTATCATGCCATTTAGCTCGTTGCTACTGAATTGCAGCAATGTTCTGGACAACCGTCAAACGAATTTCATCCAACTCGTTCAGTTGTTCCAGTTAGTGTTTCTAGGATTCTGTAAGATCAATTCCCACTTTAAGAGCTATCCTAAGTGTCTTAATATCAAATTCTACTGGAAACAAAGGATATTTCCCATAGACAATTTCATAAGGTGAAAATCCTGTTGTATTCCGCCATGTTGTCCTATATGCCCACAATGCCTCAGGAAGCCTCTCAGCCCAATTTCGGCGATGGGTTGCTACAGTCTTCGTAAGGATTTTCTACAACACCTTGTTCATACTTTCAACTTGACCATTTGCCTGAGTAAGATATGGAGATGTCACCATATGCTTGATTCCATACTTCTTCATAATTATTGCTATCAAATGTGATGTGAACTGCGCTGGACTCCATCTAAAACTATCTCTCTAGGAGCTCTGTACCGAGTGAAAATTTCTTTGAACAAAAATTCTGAGACAACCTGCTCTGTTGCTTTGACAACAGCTTTGGCCTCTACCCAGTTTATCACATAATCCATGCAGACCAAAATATGAACTTTTTGATGTGAATATGGATTAAATGGTCCAAAAAATTCAAAAGCCCATTTCTCAAGGGGCTCAAGATCTATTTGGGAGTGTAACAACATCTCATCTACTCGATTAGGTTGACCCATCCCTTGGCAGCTATCGCACCCTCGAACATATTTCCTTGAATCACGGAAAATGGAGGGCCAATAGTACCCCATCTACAACACCTTATGATATGTTTGCTTATCCGCGAAATTCCCTCCACAAGGGCCATCATGGGCAGCTTTTAGGACATCATATATGTCATCTTCACCTATACATCACCAGATCTGCTGGTTAGGTCATGTATAAAAGAGGTATCCTTTAATCCATGAATAATAGGTGCTATGATGGATAATTTCCATTAATCCCTGTATGAAAAATGTTGAGGTACTTTCCCTACAGAAATATAGTTAGCAATATCAACATACCATGGAGTGTATGTAGAAATTCCAAAGAGATGTTCATCTCTAAAACTATTCTCTATAAGTGTACCTTCATCACTAGTATCCAACCTACAAAATAAATCTACAACTACATTATCTTTCCCTGGCTTATCTATAATGGTGATATTGAATTACTGAATCAACAATAACCATCTTGTAATACGACCAAGGGTTACAGGTTTGTTCATCAGATACCTGATGGTTGAATGATCAGTGTGCACAAAAGTGGGATACCTTGTAATGTAATGTTGGAACTTATTAATGGCGTAATTGGCTACTAAAAACTCCTTTTCCGTTACTGTATAGTTCAATTCAGCAGAGCTTATGTTATTGCTGACGTAATATATTGCCCAAGACTGCCCCTACTGTTGTCCCAAGGCTTCCCCTACTGTTGTGTGAGAAGCGTCTATAGAGATGTGAAATGGAAGCTCCCAGTCAGGACCTCGTAATATTAGAGCTTTGCAGACTAGCTCTTTGATTTGCACAAAATCTGCTTCACATTCATCTGTCCACACAAATTCTGCATCCTTAGGTAGTTACAATTCAAAAAGTGGGTGTGCTATCTTAGAATTTTTTTCTATAAAACGTTTGTAATATCTTGCATAACCAAAAAAACTACGTTGGTGTCTTAGGTGTAGGAAAATGTAATATTACCTCTACCTTGGCAGGATCAACCCAAATTCCTGTAGTTAAAATCAAGTGGCCCAGAACAATTCCTTCTTCCATCATCATGTGGCATTTCACTGTACTAAGAGAAACATGTGTCTGCTTACATTTTTTGAGCACTTTCTCTAAGTTTTCCAGAGCCTCATCAAAAGAGTCCCCATATGGGGTGAAATCATCCATATAGATTTCAACACTATCATTGACTAGATCAGAGAAGATCCCTAATATTTACCGTTGGAAGGTAGCAATAACATTAAAAATACCAAATGGAAGGACTCAGCATGCGAAAGTTCCCCAAGGGCATATGAAGGTAGTCTTGTCTTGATCCTCATGAGCTATTTGGATTTGGTTATACCCGCTAAATCGATCTAGGAATGATAAAAACTTCTTCCTTGCTAATGTATCAGGGACCTGATCAATGAAGGGTAAGGGAAAATGGTATTTCTAAGTTTCTTTGTTTAGTTCCCTGTAATCAACACAAATCCACCACTTGTTGTATTTATTCAGAACAATGAATAGTGGGGACACCCATTGACTGTCCGAGATTAGGTAGATAAATCCCACATCTAATATTTTTTGAAGTTCGCCTTTGATAATGTTATTTAAGGATGGATTCATTCTTATTTGTGGTTTCCTAACAGGTCGAAATTCTTACTTAATGTATATGTGATGGGTGAAAAAATCAGCAGGGTTTCCCATCATGTCTGTGTATTCCCAGGAAAAGGCTTCTTTCTGTTCTCAAATTATTTTAAGTAACTATTCCGACTAGGGAGGTGAAAGGTTAGGATCAACATTCAACGTTTTCCCTGGTTCAATTTCTATAGGCACATTGTTACGGGATACAATTACAGTAATATTTTCGACTTCAGTCTATGGTTCAATAGTTTCCTGAACATTTCATCCCACAACAGATTCTAATAACAGACAGGTTGAATCAGAAATGGAGTTAGAACTACTGATAAAAGTACTAATGGAATAATCCTTTGTTTCATCCTTGAAACAAGGAGCCTCACCAATAGTAAGAATTGGTCTAATTTCTTGATTGTCAGTTTCAAGCCCTTTCATAGGTAGAGATTTATGTAAAAAGGTAAATCCTGGTTTATTTGATGAACTTGGTTCTTCAGGGGGATAAAGGATAAGGTTATTTGTGAATTTCCCATTGGATATTGCCATATTTCCCAACTGACACCAAATATAGGCATATGCGGTCGCGCCAAGGTCTTCCTAGAGTCAAAGGATGCCCACCGGATGGGGATTGGGTATGTAAAACCAAAATATCAACAGGGTATTGCCATGAGTCTACTGACATAATTATGTCTTCCAACTTTCCTATCGGTTTTATAGTAGATTGGTATACCAATTCTAATATGTTGGGAGTTGGTTTAAGGTTTTGCAGACCCAGGATAGTAGTGGTTGCAGAAGTTATAACATTAATTGTGCCCCCCAAGTCTACCAACACATTTGGGATAAATCCCATTAATTTGTATTGTCAGAATTGGGTTCCTTGGATCCTCATATTTAACAGGTGTAGGCTTCCCCAACATAATGTCTGATAATATCCCCATAATGTGAATAGTGAGTGGGTCCTTTGGTTTCCTACCAGGTTTCTTAGAACAATATTCTTTTATCATTTTGGCATAAATCGGTACATCCCTCATAGCTTGAAGTAAGGGAGTTTTAACAAATAGGTTTTGTAATTCCCCTGAAAAGTCAAATTCAGGACAAGGATTTTGTTTTCTCAAGGATAGTCTCTCAGGATAAGGTAGATTAATCTTACATCCTCTAGTGACAATGGTTTGCGAAGGAGGTTGATGTTCCATAGAAATTTGTTTGACTCTTCCCCAGTTTTCCTAGATTCTGTTTCTGAGATTTCATCATTAGTATGTTAAAAAATTATATGCGAAGTCTGAGTATTCACCACCTGACCGAACCGAAGGTTTAACTCATGCATTTCGCAGTAGAAATACTATATGCAAGGAGGTTGAGTGTCTCAACCTGTCGATTCCCCTTATTGTTTGGATTTGGGTTGGATTGAACAAGAAATTTTGGATGAAGAGGAGGATTACTGGTAGAGACATTAGGAGACAGTTGGAACTGTTGTTGTGGCATAGGCTGGGAGAACTGTCCTGATGGAGTAGGAGAAGGTCCACGCTAATTCTAGAACCATGAGGGGGTTGGACCAGTTTGAGCAACGATGGTTTCCAGGACGTTAGATATTGATAGTATTGCGGCCATGAAGGTGAAAAAGCTACCGACTGAGGCCCAAAATTCGAATTATTAAAATACTGAGAGGAGTCTTGGGGCATACCTTGATTCATGTTATGTGGTCATGGTTGCCATGGATTTTTCGATCCCATAAAGTATATCTGATACTCCTCTTCATTTTCTCCCTGAAAGACCGCCTTCAACCCATGAAGAGAGGGACACTCCTTAATGGAATGACTTTGTTCACATATCGCACAGGTCTCAACAACATTCAGTGGACATTCCTTTAGTGGGTGCTTCTTCCTGAATTTAAGGAAGAAACTAGACATGGCCTTCTCTGCTTCAATCTGCCTTTGCTTCACCTGTAAAATGTCCAACTGTGAAGACAATGTTCTTAGGATATCAGTTCTCAAGTTGTCCAACAAGTTTCCAATTTCTGATTTTGCAATTCCACCACTGGATGGTTTGAGAGTTCGGAACCCCTGCTTTTGTCTCGCAGCTCCATGCGAACATTGGATACATAATTCACATATGGTATCGAATTTTGTCTTTGATATATCTCTCTTTCCTATGATGTTCAAAATTTCCAAATACTCCTCCCTTAATGATAGGAGAAAAAATATCTTCACGTTGTCCTTTTCCATATCACTATGGCATGATCTCTGCAAACTGTATTTGAAATGTTCCATAATGTCGTCCATGTTCTCATCCTCTTTCTGCATTATCTTAAATATTTTTTCCTTAACATCTCAAGATTTGTAGTAGTCTCGATATTATTCAAGGAAAATCGTCTTCATATCATCCCATGAGGTAGCATATTTCCCCCCTAAACCCATGAACCATCTCATAGTTGTTCCCTTCAAAGTAGCAGGGAATATTTTCAATTTCTAAAAATCAGAAATATAGTCATATCCTTGACAGAAAATGTCAAATTCAAATAAAAATGTGTCTAGATATTCAAAAGAGAGTCCATAGAAGTTAGGTAGTGTTGGCAAAGGAATAGGCTTCATAGGCGCCTCACCTGTGATATCTCCATTTGAGTTAAAAGAACTTGATAATATGAAAGTTGTTATCAATTTGAAACATTATGAATCATCTCTATAAGGGAGCTTGTTTATTTTCTTACAACCTTTTAGATTTCAATATAGTTTAGAAACATTTTCAAGTGCAAGTGTGTTAAAAATCTTCATTTTAAATTAGTTTTAGACTTAGTCTCTAAACCATAAATTTTGGTGTGCTTCCAAGTTCACGAATTCTGGATTGATAATGAAATTGATGATCTGATTTACACCCTTAAATTGGAATGACATATGGTGTCCGGGAAGCGATACCACACAACCAAAATCAAGGTTTCCCATGTAGTTCCATTCCTAAAGCTAGTAGCCAATAGAGGATATCCCACGGGACAAACGTACAAGATCAACCACCAAGTTGGGACAAGAGAATAAGAGTGTAGACCAAGCCCATTCTTTCTGTCGAAACTCCCCACTAATCCATGTCCAAATGTGTCCAACAAAATGAATCATAAATACCCAATAATATTAGGAAAATCCATACCTTCAGGGTTTCAAGGCCCACCTTCAAACATGCAATCATAATAGATGGGTGAGGTAACATAATGGTTGGCTCAGGTGGTGGAGAATGGTGGCACATTGAGCTAGTTGGTGATTGTAAGGGGTTGTTGGCTTCCGACTAAAGACAAATCTAGGAGAAAAATTCTCTTATAGGGGTCACCCATTGGTGGTGGGTAACATCTATCACCAACTAGGACATGAGCTCTTAGTAAAGTGCTCGAACCATGTACTCGAATGAGGAGGTCATGAGAACACCAACAATCTCTTGGGACCGCAGACATATTACCTGCACTTTGAAGATTAAGCAAGCAGGGTAGCATGTTTTTATGGCGTCCTTTGATCGCCGATGCTTTTGTTAGTCCGTAAAATAAATAGGAAATAAAATTTAATCTAAGATGAAATTTTAATCTAAATGCACCTAATATAGAATGATAACATAATATAATGTTAGTTCTAATGCAAAAATAAATATGAAATGCATCCTACTCTAACATGAAAGTATAATACAATGTCAAGTGCTAAGTGCAATCATAAAATGAATGCAACCAACATATTATTATATTAATGTGAGAAAACATGCATATATGATTACTCATGAAATAAACCCAAAATACAACATAGAAACACTCATATGGATGATGATGCGGGTGGGATGCAGGAAAATATGATATCCCTATGGTGTAGAAAGGAATCCTAGATTAGGGAAATGATACCAATTTTGAGGTTTGAAGCCTTTCCTATAAGCATATAATGGATGATTGAATGACCAAGCTCAAGTACTCCCTATTGTGATCATTGCTCATAATTCCATGTTTACTGGTCTCCCCAAGGTCATGATGGGAATAAAAAGGGGACTGGGGACATGGAGAGACACAAAAAACAAATTGCTCGATATGATGGTCACATTGAAAAGGGGCAATGATTGTGTGCTCACAACCCTGAGGGTATGACTAGGAAGAAGGGATACATATAATGAATGGCTCTTTCTCAACATCATACTCAAGAAAGGAAAAGGGTTCATTAATAAAAATGATGGTATGAGAAAGGGTGAGGCTCTTGTTGGTGTCATCGACAACATCATAAATGGGACTCTCGCCATCTACCTTCAATGGTCCTTCTTCATCTATGGGAAAATAATGATCACTCCCTTCAACAATGTGAATAGGTACATCATTATGGGTAATGCACTGAAGAAAGGGAACACCATTCTTAACCTAATTTTCCTTGTCAGTAGCATAAATAGGGTCACTGTCAAAATGATGGTTAATATCCCATTTTCACTCATTTATATGGAAGAAATCAGAAATGTTAACCTCAAAATGAGTCACAATACCCATATCCTTTAGCACCCTTTCTTGAATGAGAGGGTTTGCTTCATCATGTTCATCTTTGTGGAATTTAATGGGGATTTCATTCATACCATATTCATACCCAATTCCCAAATCATCGATAAAAGGTTCTTCCGTAGATTCCTAATTTGCTTGGTCATCTTTATTTTCCTTAAAATCATATTCTTCTTCATTGTTAGTCAGGGAGGACTCCTCCTCTTTCTCCTTTTCTTGAATAATATCATCCAAGGTATTTGCTACATGATTTTGGTAATAAAATTCTAGGAGATAGAATTTGTAGGGTTCTTCTTATATTAACATTTCTTATCATAGACCCTCCCTCCTTGCTCCTAAAAATAAAAGAGGATATCTTTATGTTTATATTCTCCCATAAACTCCATGCAAGAATTACTTATTCATCCATTATTTCTATTAGGATCAATATCCTCCTCTTTATCTTTAGAGGAGATGTTTTCATGTTCATCATTGTCCATTTCAAAATTTACAATTGGAAACTCCTTTAAATATTCCTTGCTCTCTTGACCATCTTGGTCATCCAAATCTTATATGATTTTGTTGGGAAAGGTGTCGTGCTTTTCTCTAATTGCATGAAAAAGGGATTTGAGTGCACCAGTGTAATAGGAGAGCTCAAAGAAGAGAAAATTTGTAGGATTTTCTTCATATGCATGGTGTACACGATAGAGGTTTATATTTCTCTTATTATAAAATTTGAGAATAAGTCCTCATCCTCATGCTTTACTACATGCTCACAAAGTTCCACCCATCTAGTCTTTCCCGCAATATTTGAAGGCTTTTAGGATCAAGTTCATGGATAATTTATTTTCCACAATCAATAATTTTTCATGATCTTGCCTATAAAGTGAATATGGAGTCACCAAGGTGAATTCTGAATGCCTTGATATGTGGTTGCTTCACGCTACAAGCATTAACTTTTAAGTTCAATTGAAGAACTAGGGCTTCTTTCTACCAATGGAATCACAAAATTTATATGTCAATGGTGTCATAAGGGAACAAGACACATGTTTCGTGTCCTCGAAAAAGGCACAAAAAATGTTGCCAATCAAACTAACAGGGGTCCTAGGAGGGCTACCTAAGGGACAACTACTGGACCAAATTACAACAATGGAACAAAGACCCACTATCACCTCAATCAATGTCCCTTGATCTTTACGAACTTTCACTGATGGGAGGAATCCCGGTATAAGGGAAATCACTTAAATGATAGGATCATTGGCAAGGTATAAGGTGATTTACAAAGCCCATTCAAATACGAGACTTAGATAATTGCTTGGTTGCTTCAAAATCAAGATAATGGCTCTTCAAGAAAGGCTTATGAAGAGGCCTAGACCTAGGAGGAAAGGATACTAAATACAAGTGATGCTCCTAAATCAAAGGCTCCATAAAACAACGGGAAAAACCTCTCTCGAGGTTATGTAAGATAACAACCATATGAAGGTTGGGACTGTGAGAGAGACCTATGATAATCCAAGTGGGCCCTAGGGTTTGCAAAATTCCAAGAGGAATAATCTTCAATGAGACACCTAGGTCAAGCGAGGATAGGAAAGGTCGCAGAATTATTAACTTCCTCAGGTTATTTGAGAGAAAATGACCTTAGGAAATGTCGCTAACCTAGGAAGCTTAAGGGTATAATTGATGTTGGAGTTAGGGCCTAGGATTTCTCTTAATATAGCCATGATATTTTCTTCAAAATTTGAGGACACTTAGAGAAAACCCCAACGCAGTAGCCTACCAACTCACTCTCCAAGATGAACTCCCTAATGTATTTTTCCCCAGGCCCTAGTTGGCCTTCCAAGGTTAGGGAAGAAAATGGAAGAAGAAAGAAAAGGAGAAGGGTTTAAGATTTGTCAAGTAGGATTAGGACTAGTTCCTAGCCAATTTCGAGAAATGGAGTCAAGATTGACTTTGATGAAATAATTTCGCTCTACTAAGGAGTCCTATGTAGCCTTCGCTAACCCTAGGAGGCAAAAATTCGACTACAAAAGGAATTTATACTTTGTTGGGCAATAAACGATGGTGTTTTGAAAATGAAAGTTAAGGCAAACTTCTAGGAACACTCGTTCACATTCCCTAATGAGTAATGCATGCAATGCTTCAAAATCCGAGTGCTTTCAATAATTCACATCTGATTTATGGCACAAACAATATTATGACAAACGTTCCATACATTAGATATGCAATAATATAAATATATAGCATTAAAACACAATTACAAGGAAATATGAGTATATCCATCCATCATATTTGCAAAATAGAAGGTCCAAGACAAGATATCAAAGATACAAACATCAAAATGCATTAAAAGCTACCAATTGTGTCCATCAATTACAAGTCCGAATTCTTTTTACAAGAGAAATCCCAATCCAAATGATGATGAGTTACAAATGAGGCTCTTATTTTATTTATATGAGCTACAAGGTGTTCAATTTAGTCTAATTAGCCTAATGAGCCCTTGAAAATAACTTTAATGTGAAAAATAACAATCCTATTGGTGACAAGCCCACCAAATATCTCATAAGTACAAAATAAGCCTTGCTGATGAGGCCGAAATGATAAAATAGTGGCGCAAAGGGCCATTGGAAGGCCAAGCTAAGTCATCCATGTGTCATGATGAAGAGGAGGGCTCCTAAAATGATGACTAAGGGGGTGGCACCTTGGTTTCCAAGTAAAACATTTGTGGTGCTCCCAAGTGGACGAGGGGCACAATGAATTGTCTCATGGGTCTCTAACTTGATCAAACATGTCGATGCTCCATTAATAAGGGCTAAAATGATGATACTATCTCTCCGGATGAGACGACAACCAATCTGGGCCTTGGATGAGTTGTCAAGTGTCATGTGTACATGTGTGGTCAGTTGGGAAACGTCATCCAAGTGCATCATCATCTATGTATGGTTGGGGCACGAAAAAGTAATGTGGGGAGCTGAAGATGCCCATGATGTAGCAATAAATGCTTTGTTGTGGTGGAGGCCCATGGCTCTCAATGCTCACCCTACAAGTGCCATTATGATCCTCTTGAGGTCTTGGATCCCATATATGGAGGCCAAGCCTAAGATGAAGACCCATCTGTAATCCTATATAAGATACAATGTGTCTTCTCACCTTCCAGTACAATGATTCATTAGAGAAATTGAGTAAATAAGCTTGCTAATTAAGGGAAAAAGTGGGCACTTCATAGTGGCATGCCCTTCCAAATGGGCTTTAGAGTGTACTTGTGTCACCAAGCTCAAGAGAGAGGTTAATAAGGACCCTATTAGGTTGTTTTAGCCTCTAAGGTAGCAAGAGGTCCATGGTACATCCATCAAATGGAAGTTGTCATGTGAAATAGTGGTGGAACAGAGGGGGCAACAAGGAAGGATCCAAGCCACATGTCAGGGTACAAGGGTAGCTGCAATGAGGGAAGCAAACACACTGGGTGTATAGATGTAGGAAGGAGCAATCATGGTACATGAGTTACCTTGGCCTTTATTTTTCCACCCTTCCTCATATGTCTTTTGCCTTTTATTGATTTTTATTTCTTTTAAATTCTTCGTTCTCTAGGGGATGAGAGCATGATGCGTATGATATAGCAGTGATTATCCCTTTAAGGTTGGGTAGTTCATCACCCACCAGGGGTTGGGACAATCATGGGTTCGTCAATGATGTAGGGGGCACACATAGGGGCCCTAGGAACCAGGGTGATGGCCATAGTGGTAAGGGGTAGAGCTCATGTTTGGATTTTTCCCATGTGCTAAATTTTTATGTCCCTTGCATCTTTTGCATTTCGTTACATGTTGTAACTGGCTAAATTATTCTTTTAACTTTATTTTAGCTGCATCAACCTTCAGGGCATCATTCCATGCTCGACCTAAAGTGAGCACAAGGGGGGAGGAGGCTAACTCCTTGTGGACCCAATGGACAAATGTGGACTCGGATGGGAAAAGTGTGGAAAGGGGATATAATGAGCGGAGGGAAGTGATATATATGATGTTGGGAAGCAGGATTACACAACTGAAATCAAGGTTTCCTATGTAGTGCTACTCCTAAAGCTAGTAGCCAATAGAGGAGATCCCACGGGACTAGGACACAAGATTAACCACCAAGTTGGAACAAGGGAACAAAAGTACAGACCAAGCCCATTCTTTTTGTTGAATCCCCCCATTAATCCATGTCCAAATGTGTCCAAGAAAAGCAAGCATGAACTCTCAATTACATAATAAAAATCCATACCTTTGGGGTTGGGAGGTTCACCTTCAAACATATGATCATAATAGATGGGCAAGGGCACATAATGGTTGGCTCAGGTGGCAGAGAATGGTGGCACATCAAGCTATCTGGTGGATGCAAGGGGTTGTTGGCTACCTGTTAAAGACAAATATAGGAGAAAATTTATCCTATAGGGGTCACCCACAGGTGGTGGGTAACAGGACCCACAAAAGGAAGCGACACTATTGGGACCTATCAGATCAAATCAGTGGGTGCCAACAAAGGGTGTTGCTGGAGCAGAAGTTTCCTGCAAGCCTTCCACTCACCTCCCACATCCTTGAAATTGCTTCACCGTCTCCAACAACTCATTCCAAATTAATAGTTTTCATATTACATACAATTATAACTTACACTATAACCTAAATAATTATATTTTTCATAATGCATATAGTTATAACCTACACTATAACTTAACTAATATGATTATCAACCTTCCTTTTCAAATTTATATTATTATTTATTAATTTTATAAAAAATATATATTTTATTAAAAAAATAACCAAAATTTATTTATTAATTATTATTATTATTAAAAATAAATATTACTTAATTTTAATTGCCAAAATACAAAAATAAATGCAAATAGACGAAAGAAAGTTGTATTGATTCACAACCCTACTCCGTCATTATTCATTGTTTTTATAAAAACAACATTTTCATTTGAATAAACACCATCACATGATGGAACTCCATCCGTCAATGGAAATCTACTTTAGTCGTTATTTAAAAAATAAATCCCTTAATAGAAATCTGCTTAAATCGCTTTTATGACATAATAAAGTTTGTATTGATTGATGGACTTACTCCCTCATCATTAATTGCTTTTATAAAAATAATTTTTTCTTCGTGAATAAGAACCATCACATAATGAGAACCTCTTTTTCTTCATCGATAAACACCATCACATGATGCCAATCCCATAATGGAAATTCACTTCAATATTGATTTAAAAAACAAATCCCTAAATGGAAATCTGATTGTATTGTTTTAAAAATTTTAAATATTGTAAAATTAATTATTCATATAGAAAATTTATTATAAATTAGTTCTTAAATTAAGAATGAGATAATTATTATTTGCTATTATTTGTGAATATACGTTTATTTATTATTTTTATTTAAGGAAAATCATGTTATATGGAATTATTCGTTAATAATGTATAAGGGAGTATGTCTTTGTTATTAAAGGGAAATGAACTATAATGCATGTAACTTGTTAAAAGATGGTCTCTAGGTCATAATGGAACATGATCATGATGTTTTTAAGGAGTCTTATTTTGTTGTTGTTGTTGGATCATGATTATGGTCTTTTAGATAATAATTTTTGGCTACAAGATTGTTCGTTGTTGTTCCATCCCATTTTTTTTTATGTGTATTTTAATGAAGAATGATTATTGCATATTTGAATCTTTTTGGTTCACTGTATAGATTTATATATATATTAGGACTGTAATGATCTTTGAGTTTCCTTGTAGATGTTAGTTTTCTTTTGGTTGCTCTCTTTTTGCGTTAAGGAGTTGTATTTATATTGATCATCTTGATGGTGGTTGTTTTGGTCCATAAGTATATTTATATTGATCGTCTTGATGGTGGTTGTTTTGGTTCATAAGTATTTTTTGTTATGTATGTTGGAGGATATTTTTTGAAATACACTTTCAGTGTATATCCAAAATGTAATCTAGTCATATTTATGAATGAAATTACATTCTTTTTTATGGAAAAAAAAAAAAAAAACAAACTCACTAGTGATTCATAAAGAAGCAGGTTTTCACTCCTACCAGATATCTTTGGTCTTGAGTCATTAATCTGTTTCAGAAAAATAAACTCTTAACTAATATCATAAATGAAAATTTTACAGCTAACAAAATTTATTATTAAATTTTAAATAATAAAAATTTAGTTTTGGTTCATAAGTATTTTCTGTTATGTACGTTGGAGGATATTTTCTGAAATACTCTTTCAGTGTATATCCAAAATGTAATCTAGTCATATTTATAAATGAAATTACATTCTTTTTTATAGAGAGAAAAAGAAGAAGAAGCAAACTCACTAGTGATTCATAAAGAAGCAGGTTTTCACTTCTACTAGATATCTTTGGGTCTTGAGTCATTAATCTGTTTTAGAAAAATAAACTCATAACTAATATCATAAATGAAAATTTTACAACTAACAAAAATTATTATTAAATTTTAAATAATAATTATTTAAAAAATTTTAAAATATATTTTTTTATATTTTATATTTTTATAAATTTATTAAATAATATTAAAATAAATATAAACGTATATTAATAACGGACCTAATCCATTTTGCTTTTGCAAAAGTAGACTTTTTGAAATGAGTAGACATCATCGCACATTGACTAAGCACAATAGAGAATCTAATTTAATTGTTTTAAAAACGTGTAAGATTTTTTTTTTTCTAAATTGGACTAATTCTATTGATTATGAAGATACTGATACAAAACTGCCAAGACTGCTGCTGTGTAAGCCAGCCAGCCTGGGTTGATTATCTGTACTGTTCTTGAGTAGCCTGGGTCGCCCATGATGGGAAACCGACCCAGGGACTGTGAGCAGATGGACCGCCCATAGATGGGAAACCGGCCAGAAAATTATACATGACATATAGTAACTGAAAAAGAAAAAAACTGGAAACAGCTTCTGCCCAACAAGTGGGTATCTAAAACAGTAGAAAACAAAAAAAACCTCAGTAGTCGAGCCCAGGGAATCAGCCCTCTTGCTCAGAGGACATCGGTTCTTCTTCAATTCTGCAAGCATATTCATCTCCAGTGCTGCCATCCTCCTTTTCGGCCAGACTATCAAAATTCTCTTTCCGGTGCTCTGCTTCAGTGCAAGCTCCTACGTGAAGAGAGGGGATGGGGCAAGGGTCGGGAGGGGCGGAGGGCGGAACAGAGAGGGGAATCTCTTCACGAAGGGAAACAGTGATAAGGGCAGTAATGATGGAGTCAACAGAAGTGCAATGGAAACGTAGTTCTGCGTTCTGGGTAGTTTGACGGATAGTGGACCCTCGCACCCTGCTGCCAGGAGTGTTGAGATGATGTGGAGGGGTGAGGTCATCAGGGGAGAGGGGCTGACAGGGAGGAGCAGGAATGTCAGGGGGAGGGGGAAGACAGGGAGGCGCAAGGTCAGTGTCACGCGTTTGCCCACGTCCTCTGCCAGCAAGAGACGCTTTGCCTCTGCCCCTACGTCTGCCACCTCGTGAGGGTGGTGGAGTAGCGAGGTCGTCTCCGTCAGAGGAAGAGCTGAGTTCAGAATGGGGCGATGGAGGGATACCAGAGCGGGAGCCACGACTGACACCACGTCGAGCCCGCATTCTTTGACGGAGGCGGGGCATGATTAGCAGCCGGGAGTGCAAACAAGGCCGACTTGGGAAGGCGCTGGGAGAAGGGGGGGAAATTATGAGGCCACCAGGACGATTGCGATTATACAAAGGAGCAGTAGAATCGTGGGTCCGACTAACAGAGGGGCAGAAAATCTGAGAATTCAAACTGAGACCCAAAGGAGGCGAATTACCTGTGAAGAGAGAGTCCAGATTGCCTGAGGAGGTGAGCGCTCTGCAACAGGGGCCTTTGGAGAAGTGAACGCCTGGAAGAGTTTCCAAGCAAGCCAAAAGATTACAGCGCCGACCAGTTTGAGTCTTGCAGCTTGAAATTGCGGAACCAGGTGGGCAGGCACTTCTGAGAGGAATTAGAATTTCCCCATGACGCCCAGCACTCTGATCTTCATCCATGGTGGAGGCAAATAACACAATCGACGCCATATAGCACAGAATGGAGGTGCATTTAATTGTGCAGTGAACAGCCCAAGGCATATTAATAACGCCTATGCTGTGAGCGCGTGAAGCCATGTGGGCGAGGCATGCAAGCAGCATTGGGGCTTGCGTTGATGCCGATGGCCCTTTAACTCTGAGTGTCAGCCGCATCCGGCTTAAAAACGTGTAAGATTAAACTAAAAGGGTATCTAAAAAACTTTCGTATCTCTTCCCTTAAAAAGATAATAAATTATTAACAATATGAATGTTATAAATATTATAGAATTTAATATTCTTAAGATTTTTGGTTTAGCTTTCATTAATACATATGCTAACTTATGATTGTTTTCAAGATTATAATTTTACTATTGCGTGTAAATAAAATATAATTATTCCAAATTATTTATTGAAGATTTGTATGGGTGCTAATTTATAATTTTTTTCTGAAAACTCGAGACTCATCATTGCGCCCCATTTCAATTCTTGCTGATTTAAATTAGAATCTTTAAGCTGGTTCTCCAAATTCTCTTTCAATTGACATTTAACCTTGATTATGATAATTTTTATATTTTTCTTTTATCTTTAAATATTCTTTGGTTTCTCTCTAGTCAAATTTGCCAGCATACAATCTTGGGCAAGATGAGCCAGCTAGATTTGAAGCTTTCATTCTTTGGAAAATCTCCTAGATACATTTGCAGCCAATTAGCGAATAAATTAGAAAGTGTTAGGCAAAACAAGTTTCTCTTATAATGGCAAATTAGAAGCAACGAGACAGACTTCTCAATTAGGTCCAACAAGCTATCGAGACTCATCCTTTTCTTTGACGGGGCAGCCAAAGGCAATCCTGGACTAGCTGGTGCTGGAGGAGTTATCAAGAACATTGAAGGCAGATCTGATCACAGTTTCACATGGGGACTGGGACACAACACAAGCATGCAAACAGAAACATTAGCCTTGCTTCAAGGCCTCAAGCAAACCAAGGAATTAGGCATTAAAGAAGTAACTGTAATAGGAGATTCGCAGACCATCATAAAAACAATGGTGGAAAACTCAGTACCTATAGATTTCAGATTTTCCAAAGTGGTGGCCAGAATTAAAACTCTGGCTAAGTCCTTTCAGAAGATAAACTTCTTTCATGTGTTGAGGGAGAATAACAAGGATGCAGATTCGGAAGCAAATAAAGCTTTCCATCTTTCAGCTGACTCTCTTTCAAGAGACCAGATCGAATACTGAGATCCCATTCCCTAAATCCAAGTAATCATGTTTTTTTGCATTTTGCTGAACCAATTTGTATGTATCCACAAGTTAGGGAAGATTGCGGAGATTGACTCAATTGCAAATTGTAAAAATCCCCAGCTCTTAACTGTTTGGGAAATAAAGTTCCAGGCAAGAGAAGAATGCTGAGATTCGAAGCTAAATTTTGTAACCTATTTTGTGGCAATTTTAGCCAAAGCATCAATATAAAACCACTACCCATTCCTGTAAAAAAAAAAAAAAAAACTTATAATTGTTTTCAAGATTATAATTTATTACTGGGTGTAAATAAAATATAATTATTAGAAATCATTATTGGAGATTTATATGGGTAAATTGTCATTCATACCAAATATCTATGAGTTTTGGGTTTTGACTTGTTTTCCTAGGTTTTAGCTAAACGTATTTAGAATTAAGTCATACTCCAAGACTATAAAGAAGGTTGTAATTTAAATAGTATTTAAAAAAAAATCAATATCTTCTTTGTGATCATTGAAATATAATAGGTTTATGTGTTTTCAAGTAACATTTAACTTTATTTCTAAACTAAATACTATTTTTTGCAGTTTAATTTTTTTGTTTTAAGAACATAAAATTACATACTTACATTTTAATAGAAATCATTACTATTTATTTATTTTAATGTTTAAAAAGAGAGTGTTCCTATGGTTTTGGTTTTACTCTACATTGGATGATCATTATCATTGAGTAAACTTTCTTTTTAGTATATTATCATTAAAATAATAATTTATTTTGGTGGGAAATTTGTAAAATTTACAATTAGATGTTTTTTTATTTTGGGTGAGATTTCACCATCAACTTCACATCCTTGGTCTCACTTTCCAATCCATTCCTTTCTATGCATTTCTAGTCCAAACATGTTGTCTTCTATATATTTTTATTTCCCTTTGATATCTTGCTTTTCATTTTCTCCTTCGCTTGCCCAGTTTATGATTATGTTATTCTTTATCAGCTTTCAAGTCACTTATAATAAGATATCCTCGTCATTTCATAGTGAATTCGATCCATATTATTCTCTTATGCAATTGGACCACCGTCGCCTATAGTCATTGTCATCCTAATATAGTGATCTCTCTCAACCTTGTTGTCATGGATCTACAAGGCCCTATCTCTACTTTTTTTTTTCCCAATATTTCAGTGCATTGGTTATATGGTAATCAGTTGGAAGGAACAATCCCAAGTCATATTGGTAGTTACAAAAATTTGAGTACCATGGCCATGTCATTCAATAGTCTGAGCGGAAGTATTTCCTTGGAGCTAAGTGCCCTCACACATCTGTACATGTATTTTCAAGAAAAAAATGGCTCACAAGTACACCATTTCAAACTTCCTTTGGAAACCTTTGCACGTTGATGTTTTTGGATATTCTTCAAAATAATTTAGTTGGTATTATTCCATCACAGTTGCATTTTCTCATTACTTTACAAATTCTTTACTTCTACGAAAATGCATTATCAAGAATTTTTCTACACAAGTTGGGCTTGCTCATTCACTTGCAAATGATTTACCTCAATGATAATGAATTATGAGGAACAATTTCCACTTTTTCATTCAATATTTATACTTTGACTAAATTAGGAATTTCCTTAAATAAATTCATTGATATCATCTCAAGAATATTGGCGCTACTCATCAAACATGTGCAAGTATCTGATTTTTATACAATTGAGTTGTTGAGCAATATTCCCACTTCTTTGTCAAGTATTTCTACTCTTACTATTTCAGATATTCACACGACACATTAAGAGGGTATATTTCATGGGAATTTGGTCTAAGCTCAACTACTAGGATAAACTTGATTTATGGCGAAATCAACTTGGTGGAAACATACCAAATTTCGTTGAAAAGTGTTCTAAGCTTAGATTACTCTTTTTAATCTAAGGTTATTTAGGTAAGTTATCCCTTGTTAAAAAATTGTGCTTGCAATTTAATCAGCTAACAATGGCAACACTACAACGATGTCCTTTCTTGTAGTTCTTACCAATGATTCTCACCTACCAAAAATTATATATTTGGGAAACAATAGATTACATGTTTTTTTCCCTTGGTGTAGGTAGACTTTTGACCAATATATATTTCCATCATCCAATAATAGAATATAAGGAAATATCCCTCCACATATTGGCATTTTTAGCAAAACAACCTTTGTGAATTTAAGTGTAATTCTTTTAAATGGAAGCATCCCTTTGCTATGAAACCTTGAAAACTTAGAAATATTAGATTTTATAAACAATATGTTAGAAGGAAACATCATCAATGAATTTAAATAATTGAAACATTGTGGTGACTTCTTTCAAAAATTAATAAAAACACGATTTCTAGAAAAAATCCCACATCCTTACACCACCTAAAACAACTAAGGAACATGTCTAAGGGGCCTTGGATAGATGGTGATTTGGTGCTTTGTTAAGGCACTCCTTGATGTGAAGTCACCGGTTCAATTCCTTGCCCCGATCGGGGTGATATATTAGACATGATGATGTACTCTTGCCAAGCTTACAAAAAATAAACTAAGGATCTTATCTCTTCATAGCAAGACTTAAAGCTAAAATACTTACTAGTTTAGGAGAATGTCAAAAATTGGATCTCTTGGATTTGTTTTCCATTAAACCCAGTGGAAGCATACCATCAGAAGTCACCAATATTTTTTACCTATATTGTTATTTAAATTTGTCTTGAAATTTTTTGGACAATCTCTTATTAATAATAATTAGGAAAATTGTAAATGATAGTCATTTCTAAATTTATTAATTGATATTTCAAGAGGGAGCTGGCTCTGGGGTTCTTGACGTGCTTGTGATCTGAACTGGTGTTGTCACTACTTTCAATGGGTATGTTTGTTCAGGGTGGTGGTTTTCTTCTGAACAATGCCCCTAGAGGTGAATGTGGAGCTTCTCCACATCTTTTTCCTGCCTCTCATTATGAGTTTCCTCCTATATTAAATAGTGATAACACGTTGTAGATCTCACATTATATGCCCACATGTCTAATAATTCATCCATTAATGTAAATTTTGGACCGGATACAGACTTAGATTCCTCAGAATTCTCGGATCAGGCTAAACTTTTCTATATGTGGCATAAGTGGCTTGATTCCTTTATCATTTACAAACCGTGCAAGGATTTTGGTCTCCATTGTTGTAATTGTTGGAGGAGATGTATGGGATGTTGTTGTTATTGTTGCTGCCATATCTAGCTCTGGAAAATTAACATCTCCCCATGCTTTACTCTCCTGCAACTTCTGATGATTTTTTTAGCACCACTTGTTTTTCTAATGATCCGTTTATCTATTTTCTGTGTTTGCATGCCTATCACCATTTTTGAGCTCAAATACCTTTGACTTCCATATTGAAACATGTAGATCTTTTCACATCGCCCTCCTCTCGTGCAGAATATATCTAACCTTCCATCAGATCTAGTGGAACTCTCTCGAGGCTCATTCTCGCTGAAAATTCCTTTTTTCAATGGCTCACACTTTTAATATCTGTCATTCTCTTTGAGGATTTAATTTTATATTATTTTTCCCCTAAAAATTCACTCATTCACTTTCTGGCATATCCTAATTCGTCCTATCTGAATCCTGGGTGGTTGTATCTATTAATTTATGCCTGTTGTGGTATGTGTTCCTCAAGATTGAAACATTAAAGTATTCTCAACTGCTTCCATATTAGATGGGTCTTTTAATATGCCATGGTTGCTTCGATCCTTTTTTGATTTGGTTCCTGCCCCTTGATCGGACGACGTTGGGGGTGGTTGGTCTAATAATTATTACCTCATCTGGTGGAGCCGCTAAATTTCTTGGGATCGCAACAAGATGGAGGTGGGTAATGACCCTTTTGGGAACGACACATCCTCTGACGAGGCATTCATCCAGGAAACGTTGGACGCTGAAAAATCTCATGCCATGTGGAAGGATTGACAAATATCTTCATTCTATTCTAGGAAAGACTCTCTCTCTTCGACTCATTTCTTTCCTCCTCAGACTTATCAGGCTGGTCCTCACCAGTGAATGAATGGACATGACAGGAATTCTCGACGTGTTGCTCAGTCCTCCAATAAGATACTCTTACAAGCTCTTAATATCAAGCTTTAAAGCTTTGGTTTTGATGAGTTATGGTGTCTAGTGACGAGTTTAAAAATATGTGCTCTTGTTGGTCGCTGGGTGTTTGCTGAAATTCCTGAGAAATACATGCAGGGATGGGTGAAAAAGAGTTGGGGTCCTCTGGTCGGGTATCCTCGTAAAGTCATACAACTCATGAACTCTTGGTTTAGTATTCACTTCCTGTACTTAGAGGATGTAAGAAAAATTCTCAGCAAAACTTGGGTTGGGGGTCGGAGTTTTTTGTAGCTCCACGAATGGTACATTGGCTTCAATTCCATTATGGAAAGCCCTAAGAACAACCTGGTTTGGGTGAAGCTCCCGGGTCTGCCTTTGGAATTTTGGACTAAGCTGGCTTTGTCTATGATTGGGAACTCTATTGGGAGAATTCAATATATTGACTGGACCCCCTTGCTAACAATCTATCTCAAATTCTTGCTGACCATCACATGGTTGATATTTTCCCTTCGCCCCTCACCCCGACCTGGACCATTCATAGAATCGGTGAGGCTTTTGTTGGTAAAATACTGGATCGGTTTCTGGTAAAATACTGGATCGAGGATCTTGTCGATGCTGTAACAAGCCTCATGGTACTTGAAGCTGATGTTTCTAAGTAAACTTATTGGATGATGATTTGATGTTGACAGGAAGCCACTTAATCGCCAAACAAGAGTTAATGATTTCAGGGACAAAATGTGACTTGATATAGCAATTTTCAGGGATAACTGTCATGAAAATGAAGGTTTATGAGTATTGTAGAAGGATGAGTATTCACTGGATGACTTCTCTTGAACATATCGGCGACACTGAGATGAGTTGGTAGCATTGACCCAAAACCAAAGTGAAGGTATGATGAACCATAGGTATGAATGAACCATCAAGAAGATTACCAAACCCAAACAGTCACGATGATGGAGTGAAGTGTCATGTTCAAGAGCAACCT
>CM076580.1:11866881-12134381 GCA_034641835.2 Pinus albicaulis
ATGCGCGCTTATCAAGAAAAAAGGCGCACAGAAGGCACACTTCTCGAAAGATAAAGCGCGCAATCAACATTTAAGACTAGTTCAAATTTAATTTTCTCAAAACCTTAGAGATTTTAAATATTTTTTTGATTCAATAATGTCTTCCTGCCCTGTAAATCCTTTGTCTTGACATTAATTAATTTCATCTTCTGTTGTACGATTTTCCAGTGTTAACACCCCTCCCGGTAGCATGTATCTAGGAGAAAGCACGCCTTACGCATTTGCCCAATTGCATCAACCAATATCAGGGCTAGTTGTTGCTCAACTTGCTTACCACAATGTTGCTCAACCTCCTTTCTATCCTTTCCCACAACCCAGTTCTCCAGCCCCTCCAGCATCAGCACCCCAGCCTCTCGTGCCTTCTCAACCTCCACCACAACAACCACCTCCCCCTCAAGGTCAGGTGTATGAGTAGCAGAGTGTGACTAATCCTCCTAATTCTAAGAAAAAGAGGAAAGGAAACCAAAACCAACCAACGTGGGGTAATTTAGGGTGCCAAGGTAATCAACCAAACGCATCCCAAGGGAACCAGCCTAACACTACAAACCAACAATAGGGCGATCAGCCCAAGCAGAACAAGCCTCTTCGTAGGAACAAGCCTTCTTGTTTTTGTGGTGTCCATGGATGGTATACTCATGATTGTCCTCTTTTACCCTAAATGCGCAAATTATGGGAAGCACAAGAAGCATCTAGAGTACAGCATGTCACCTCTTCGACTCCTCCAAATACTACACCATATCAACCGTTTGTGTTCACTAATCCTTTCCCTCAACAAGGATATGTCGATGCCCAACTCCCTCAAGGTTAGGCCTCCCCTCAACCTTCACAGTATGGTACCCCTAAATACTAGATTCTCATGTTGAATTATGAAGAGGTTAGTGTCACTGATGTCGATCTTTAGACCCGGTCATGCCAATATGACAAGCCATCCACTACGTCTGCAACCGAGTCCCAAATGAAAGTTTCCACAGAATCCATTTTGACACCTAATGCCATTACATCGAAATGTTGCTTCTTCCAAAGCCGCCCACACCTACAGTATAGTATATGACATGGCGTAGTCGCCTATTTCCATGTCAACATTGGAAGTCCTCCATTTGTTCCCATCACAAGCAAAAGCTATATTATTTTCTCTGGGCACTATGGATCCTTCAGATGATCATTTGATCTTCTTTGATGTTGACAAGTCAGAACATCCCCCTTTTCCTTCATTTGTCGCCTTCCAAATACCAGTCAAGATTCGTAATGCCAATGTCTCACGATGTATCATTGACGAGGGCCCATCCACCTGTGTTATTCCTGCCTCCATTTGGCATAAAATTGGATCACTCAATGTAGCCCCATCCACCATCACTTTTCGTACTTGGGACGGTCACCCTTCTCAGCCCCTTGGCATGTTCCACAATTGTCATGTCACTCTTGCGGGCAAGACTGTTTGTGTTGACATTGAATTCATTGATGCCCCTAGGATTAGAATATCCTTTTGGGTCTTATTTATACCTATGCAATGTCTGTTGCGGCATTTTAGGTTCACCTTAAGATGTGCTTTCTCGATAATGGAAATATCGTCACCATCAATTAGGTTACATATTACAAACTGAAGTCTCAAACCTCCCCCGAGTCTATCAAATCTTCGGTGGCCGATAAGAAATCAGTCACACCTCTCACTAATGTTTCACCTGGAGTATATAAATATTCCACCTTACTTGGTGCATTTCCTGGTTTCCCCCCCCCCTCTTATCACTGACCCCAACTCGTCGAATGTTTGCATGATGAAATCGTCTCGGGCTAGCCACAAGCGGTCTAGTGGTCACTCAACGCAACCTTTAGGACCTTCTCCTCAAGGACCTTCCTCTTATGTTGGAGTCTCTTCTACTCCTTTTCAACCAGGAATGGTTCCCCCTAGCCTTAACCACTTGGGAGCCATTCCACCATGCCATTACACTTCTAGTCAGATATCGTTTCTACCTCCCCCTTATGGAGTGTTTTCAGTGCCTGTTATGGCTACGTTGAGCTTTCCCAATTTGACCCTGGGGATCCCAGTCTAGTACATTAATCCCCTAGCCAACCCCCCACCTGGTTAGCTCAAAACTTATACCACTTTGACCTCGGTCCAACTGGTCGCCATGACCCCTCCCTTTGCTTCAGTGCCTCAACCACCTCAACTGGAATTGACCCCTGTTGTGAAAGTCGCATTAGGGGAATTTTGAGGTCTAAAATGGGCCTCATAAGGAAAATGTACAATCAAAATCACTTCATGAGAACCAATCACATTTTATGGGATGACATCATCCCTAATGGTTGAGGTGGCATTGCTTGAGTTAAAGGTACTTTCTTGTCACATTCTCAATGGTGGATAAAAACTCATGGTTAACCATGGTAGTGCTTTAAGTACTTTTAAAGTAAAAGTAAAGTACTCATAATAAATGTCATTTCACACTTTTTGAATAAAAATATATTATTGTCATTTCATATTTCTTGAAAGAAATAAAGCATATCCCTATACATTTATTATATTATATTATTTTTAATAGTATATTAATTACATTTTATTATTCAATTTAAATAATATAAATTTTAATTAATAGCATATAATATAGTATGAATTTATAAATTTATATTTATATTTTATTTCAATTTATTTAAATTACAAAGGACAAGTATTAGTTGTTAAAATGATAATGAATTTTTCTTGAAAAGCTCATTATTATTATAGTCACATTGATACAATTTTTTTATTAATTTTATTTTGGTACAACTTTTTGATTAGATTTAACTGGTTATGGGTGTGGTGCAAAAAGTGAATTGAAAATTCATAAATATTATTTTATTGGTTTAGCTATTATTTTATTATTTCCTTAGGAGGCCCATTTTAGACCTAAAAATTCCCCTAATGATCTGGTGAAGGGGTCAAAGCCAAAAAGGAGGAACCTAAGGACAAGGCCCCCCAAAACATCATGCTCCTCTTAAGCCTCCAAAGGATTCACCTCCGTGTGATTTGTGTGATCTTGTTGGGCATGCCACCCATAGTTTTTCTGAGCTTCCTTGTCTCAAAATTGTGTTCAATGAGTTGTTTCCTGAATCTGATATCTAGTAGGTCCATGTTACCTTACCTGATTCAGCTAAGAAACTCAAATCGTTGTGCACGAACCACCCTTGTGCTTTCTGTGATCTTTATGGCCATTATTCTCATCATTATCCCCATCTTGATGACTTTCGCTACACCCTTGAGGCTATTCGCCAAATAGAGGCCACTCGTAGTGGATCCTGTACTCCTCTACTTGTGAGTTATGCTTCAGCAGAACCAGAGGAAATTTCTTCACCCATTTTGATACCTACCCCCGATGTCGAGGTGATGGAACCTTCAGCCACTATCCTCTATTTGTCGTCATCCATGAGATCCATGGTGGAAGACCCCTTTGGGACATCCCCTTCTGTTTCGACTGAACTTCCTTCAGTGATCACCCTGAGCTCTGTTGTAGCTCCTAGAGACAGCCTCTGAGTTGCAAAATACCAGTGCCTAGGAAATCTTAAGATCGGAGGTTAAATATGGACAACTATATAAATGCCTCTGACAAAAAATGGGTTAAGATAATAATAGTTTTGGTGATTCGAGAATGGAGAAGACCATTTGAGCCTAATTTATGTGAATTCCCTATACTCGAGATAGGGCTCAGGAGGTTGTGAGGCTTGATGGATTTTAATTGGGCCAACTATAAAACAATGAGCATAAACTTTAAAATATGCAGAGGCGTTGAGAGAGAACGAAGAAGGAACCCACAAGAGACAGGCTTAAGAGATTTAATAATCTGTCCCCTGTGAACTTAGAGGAAACAGATATGAATGAGATATGGACAACACAGAGGTTCATGGAGCGCGAACTAAGGGAGTGCAGCAAGCTTAATACATGAGCATTAACATAGTGAGCGTTAGAAAAACATGAATTCATGAATAAAATTTGCAGAGTACCAGCAGCTATATTGCACGAACCATCAAAGCAGCATAGCATTAAAGATGATTACCCATGAAAAGGATATTACTAATAACAGAAGTAAACATATACATACTACTCATTGCTACATCTGGAATCCAAATAATAGCTCTGTATCATATTAAGTTTCAACAGCTCTCCCAAATATGTATCTTAGAACACAGGGAGCACAATCATACAAAACTACAACGAAATTCTTCAAAATTCTATAACCTTTCTTTCATCTTAGAACTCACTACATATAGAGTTCTCCTTGAGGTTTTACGATCAAATATTCTGTCATGATCAACCCACACAGGTGAAACCAAAATATCCTAACAAACTATCAGAGCGTGCATCACGCAATCACTCCTACAACAGAAAAATCAAAACGGAATTAGGTAAAATCAGGATTTTACCAGAAAAACATCACTATCTACTCAGTAAAAGAAACAAAATAGTTGATCAGGGAGGCCCAATTCCAGAATCTTCAAAGGAGTGGCAAGAAGTGGTTGAGAACAGGTGAGCGGTCCAGCCTTCATCATATGATTCCACCTGCTATTCGAAAACCTCCACTCTCTAATTCTCATGATTTCCACTTCCTGATGTGGAATAGCCAGTCATTTTGTGCATGCTGAACCCTTTAGAAGAGGTTATCCTGAGCGAAATGAATAAACCATACTGCATGTTCCACCCAAAATCACATGTTGTTCTTTGAATTACAAACTGGAATCGAATTTCAAAGGGGGGCATGGACGATTTGTAGTATTGGATGGAGGGTGTGTAATCACTACAAGCTACCATGCAACGCCGGAGGCAGTATTAGAAACTAGCCATTTCGGTCCCCCACCCCTCGGCATTAACCTTCGGAAGGTGGAGGGGGTGCGAAATAGATTATGGGATGTCGGATGTATTGACATGGATCAGAGCTGAAGGCAAGGACGGTGAAAGCGGAAGTGGGTTAAGCGGGACTTATTAACACTGAAATGGGAAAAATCCAGGCCATAGGGGGGTTATTGATGACATTCCCAAGTGGTGGGACCCACGCCCGCAAATCGCATATCACAAATTTTATGTGCACGCAGTGAAAGGTAAGCGGTAAATAGTGCGATGTGCGGGGAAGGCGACGTGGCAGATGGAGGTGGGACTGCACCCACAGATCACATATCACAAAGCTTAAGTGTGAATAGAAAAGGGTAAACAGTAACACTTGCAATGTGTGAAGCACGGGGGTGGAGGAGTGACGTGGAATGGACAGCGATGGGACCGTGCCCGCAGATCGCATATTGAAAAGTTTAAGTGTGAGTAGCGAACGGTGAACGATAACAATTGTGATGTGCGAAGAGTGGGGGTGCAAGAGTGACGTGGAACGGACGAAAATGGGACTACGCCTGCAGATTGCACATCACAAGGTTTAGCTAAGAGTAGTGGGGGTTAAATGTTGTATGCTGCGAAGTGCGAGGTGCGGGTGGCGGGGAAGGTGGGTCCCTTTATATTGCATCGACAGAGCTATAAGAGGAAAATGGTGTTATGAATGAATTTCATGGTTTTGTGATGCGGGATGTTAAGGATGGGGTAAGGTGCGGTCTATGCCATATATTTATATATATATATATATATATATATATATATATATATACCTCAAGCGGCCTAAGGTGGGGGGCAAAGCTGAAAATGAACAAATGTAGCATGGGACTTTAGAAAAGGGAAAATGAAGGGTAAAAGAGGGTAGAAATGAATTTTTCTCACCATTACATCTTATTAGCAACACTTTTCCCTTTCTACTGAACTGAAAGGCAGATTGATTCCTTTGAAGCTCTTTGACAGTCAGGATTTCCCTTCCTTTCTCCTTCTCCACTTTGTGTGTGGTCACAGGCTAACAGGCTCAACATCGGTAGATGTTTCATCTACTAGATCTTTTTCTACCCTCCATAGCGATGCGTATGTGAACCATATCTCTCATGATGATGCGTCAGGTATCCCCGTCGCGTCATGTGGTATTTCTTATGCTAGTCCTCCCATATTTCATTATGATGAAGAAATTATGGAAGCCATGACCACCCCTGACATTCCCTGGGATAATATGCACCACCGTGCGTACTTCCTTCCGCAGCAGTCCCATGACCTGTATGTTGTGGAGTCTAAATGCTTCATCCATTATGAGGTTGATTGGTTTAGAAATCCCATTCCTACACCAGATGCTTTCGTAGAAGGAAATATGGCCAATATCTCTCCTACCATTAAAATTAACATTTTTTATGAACCATGGGTAGAATAACACATTACCTTCGGGGCATATTGCAACCCAGAAGAAATTGAGGTTTACACCAAGCTATTCAAGGAATTTTGTGATTTTTTCTCTTGGTTCTATTCAGAGATGCCCAAACTCAATCTCGCCATTTTCGAACACCAAAATCGATACATGGCCCGATGCCAATCCTGCCCGTCAAAATTTGATACCCATTAATCCTTCCAGACGAGAGGCTATTAAAAACAAAATCAATAAGATCAAGTAGGCTAGTTTTATCTTTCCCATTGAATACACCACTTGGGTTTCTAACCCAGTTCCCGTTCTCAAGAAATAAGGCACCATTCATGTCTGCACTAACTTTCATGACCTGAAAAAATCTTGTCCCAAAGACAACTTCCCCACACTGTTTATTGACTAGAGCATCAAAGAGTGTGCGGGGCATGAGGTTATGTCCTTTATTGATGGTTTCTCCAGGTACAACCAGATTGTTATTCGCCGTGCTGATCAGTTAAAAATTGCGTTCATTAGTCTATGGGGAACTTTTTCTTATAGGTTCATGTCGTTCGACCTAAAGAATGCTGGAGCCACCTTTCAATGGGCCATTTCATATTGTTTCCATGATTTGGCTCATATTATCCTTTCCTACCTTGACAACCTCACTGCTCGTTCTAGGCATTGAGCGCAAGGCTACACAACACATTCATGATTTGCATACCGCCTTTCTCTGATGTTGTAAGTATAATATCTACCTCAACCCACTAAAGTGTGTATTTTTCATTTTTGTTAGCCATCTCTTGGGCTTCATTGTGTCCAAATATTGTATAACTCTTGATCCCCTCAAATTTCAAGCCATTCTTGATCTTCCCATTCCTCGTACCTTGTGCTAGTTACAAAACCTCCAAGGCAAAGCCAACTTTCTTAGTCGGTTCGTTCCTGACTATGCCACCAATGCGCATGGGTTTCTTAGACTCCTTTGATCTAACATTCCATTCATTTGGGATGACGATGCTCAATAGTGTTTTGATGCCCTGAAACATGATCTCACTTCTGCTCCCTTGATTAGTCCTCCTAACTTTGAGAGGGATTTCATCCTTTACATCTTATTGTCCACCCATTCAGTCATTGGGGTCCTTATTCAGGAAGATGACACCAGAAATGAACATGTTATCTATTATGTCAGTAAGAACCTTATGGGTCACACTGTGTCTTACTCGCATGAAGATAAATTGGCGTTCGTCATTGTGTTCTCAGTCCAAAAACTTCGTCATTATATCCTTATGCGTTCCACCAAGGTCGTGACCAATTCCAACCATATGGCTTTCCTATTAAGTAGATGGATCATCAATGGGAAGTACGCTCGTTGGATCATTATGCTTCAGGAATTAGATCTTGAATTTTTCACACCTAAGAGTAAGAAAGGTTTAGCCCTTGCCGAACTCATTTCTGAATTTCCTACTGGTACGTGAGATCCTCTGGTTAATGATGATTTACACGATGAACACTTGTTTTCCATTACTTCAGATGACCCTTGTTATGGAGACATCCTCACCCACCTGCGAACCCAAAATTTCACCTCTCACCTTGATCGTGATTCTCGATGACGTATACGACACAAAGCCCCCCGCTATCTTCTCATTGGTGATGATCTCTATCATCGTGGTGTTTATTTTGTCCTCCTTCATTGTCTCATGCACACTGAAGTTGAGCAAGTCCTTAATGTCTGCCATAGCGGCGCTTGTGGTGGCCACCTCTTAGGTTTGGCTACTGCCCAGAAATTCATGCGTGCTGGGTATTTCTAGCCTTCTCTCTTTGGTGATTTCGTTGAAGCAGTCAAACATTATTCCAATTTCCAACTTTTTGCCCCAAAAGCACGAGCTCCACCTGCTCCCCTCCATCCTGTCTTATCATTCGGTCCCTTCTGTAAGTGGGCCATTGACTTTATGGAGTGTCGATATCCATCTACTGGTAACCACGAGTATATCATTGTGACGGTTGACTATTTCACCCAATGGGTTGAGGCCATGCCAACATTCAATAACACGGCAGCTACCACAACCCTCTTTTTCTTTAACCATGTTATCGCTCGATTTGGGGTTCTGAAACAATTGGTCTCTAACCCTGGCAGTCATTTCAAAAATGAGATATGGCATGAGCTATCCTCTCTATTGGGCTTTGATCACCAATATTCATCGTCCTATTATACCCAAGGTAATTTTCAAGTTGAATCGATCAATAAAATCCTTAAAACTATGCTTCAATGAACGGTGAACAAGCACAAAAACAACTAGCACCTTATGCTCTTCCCTGATTTGTGTACCTACAGAAATTATATTAAAACTACCACTAGGTTTACTCCTTTCCACCTTGTTTTTGGCGAGGATGCAGTCTTACCGATCAAGTGTGAAATCCCTCCCTTCACCTAGTTGTCAAACTTCTCCCTAAAACCCAACCATTAGAACAAAGACTTATCATGCTTAAGCGTGCTTCTGAAGACTGTCGTGTTGCCCTGAAAACCATCAAAGCCGCCAAGAAGCGCACCAAAGCTCAATATGACCGAAAAGTTCACCCTCGTACCTTTCACGGAGATGATATTTTTCTAGTGTATGACGAGGCTCATGATTTCCTTGGTCATGGAAAGTTTGACTCATTATGGCTAGTGTTGGGTTGTGTTAATCACTATTAAATGACTAAAACAGTACACCTAAATTATCAATCCAGGGACGTCTTTTATTTCAATGACAACCGCACTGTCTATGTCGATACACCCAACCAGAAGAAAATCAAAATAAAGGAAATCGTTGTTGAATTAAATGCTAGAATTAAAGCACTCATGCAGAAATAAAATGATCTACAAGACTGTAATAACACTTCAATTAATCTGTTCTAGCACACCACACAAAAATTATCTAGCTGGTATCTCTAATCTCATATGTGTCACAGCATACAAAATATTGAAATTGAAGCGGATATATTCACAGCTAAAACAGCAACAACAACACCTCTACTGATACATAAACAAAATACAAAACAAACACATATACACAACTACCTTACTCATTGCAATCCCTGCTAAAGAGGAGGGCCCTTCCTCCCTAGTAGGGCGCAGGTAGAGAAAGAACTTAACAGAAACTAAATCAGATAACGCATGTAACAACAATAATAGGATAATCTATATTAATATGAGAAAAATTACAGAGCCAAAGTAATGATGTTCTCTACTTACCTTTCAACCTCAAGGGTCAAGAACTATATAGTGGTTACATCTCAGAAAAATAAGGGATAGATCAGTCATGAGAATCTTATGATTCTCATGTTGATCGAAATAGAATACATATGGTTATAACCACTTCTTAATAAAATTTTGACTGGAAAATTATAGATTACAATCAAAACCGCCTAGAGGCAGTTACCAAAAATACGATACTTAATAACTTCTAGAGCTATCATGATAAACCATAACTGTAGCGTAACAACTAGAGGATAGTTTATCAACAGGAGTTCATGAGATCCATTCAATGGTACAGCTGTAACAGCAGTTCGCCAACAGGTTTGTAACAGTAAATTGTAACAGCATCATGGTGTAAAAATCTCACTGTAACAACACACCCTTAACTGCTCCTATATGCCTCGTGCTCAGGATCTTTTGTGCTAAAAATGACATCTGGAAAGACAACACAAAGACCATATATATTCTACAAACATTCATCCTCAATTAGTCATAAAAAAGATACGATATATCATAATAATTGATGAAATGGCAGAGTAATGAAAATAAGGTGAAACAGCACAAGTTAAGATAGAAAGGTAGGAAAAAGAGGCAAATATAGTCCCATTGGTTATATTCATGAGGAAAAATAGGGGAAACAAATGTAGGAAAAGTGTGCAAACTGGCACCCAACATCTCCCCCCAACTGAAGCACTTACATGTCCTCATGCAAAATCTCATCTCTCATGGGAATATCTCCAGTGCAGGTCGGTGAGATCATAAGCACCAGTTCTATCTTCGTCTATAGATTTGTGCCCCTGATTGGCCATCAGCTGTCGTACCCAAGACTTTGATTCATACTTGCTCAATTCATAATTACTCTGATAATCCTCAATTGGCAGCCAAATCAAAGGAAACTTGAAACACAATCCGAGCCACAAAGCACCAAGGGAGTGTACTATCTATGCATACATTGGTACATGTGTAACAGCCACCACAAAATTCTGGAATGAAAATGGGTCCCCCTTCAGTAGCTCAGCACTGCTGGCTTCCATGCGTTTCAAGCACCCAGTCAAGGTTCGACTCTTCATCATTGAGAACTGATTGAGGCAGAAGTTCACAATCCTTCTTATGTAAGTGGTAGTCGGTTCCTTTATCCCAGGAGTACTCAACATTCTCCTGAATTCCTTTCTTAACTCAGTGGCCCGTCCTGGTTCTGCCCGGACCCATAATGCCATCTTCTCCTCATTAGCATCCATATATTTGATGGCCAAATGCCACTCAATCTGATTCTTCATGAAGGACACAAAATCTCACAACTGAAAATCCCCCATATAGGAGAATTTTTTCACAACCATTTGTATACTCACATGCTCACAAATGTTATTGTGTAAGAATAACTCACACATCAAGCTTTGTTCATCAAAATTGGAGGCACAGAAAACATCTAAAAATGTGCGAGTGGAAGAACATAAATAGGGTCTGTCCTCCATAACAGCTTTCATTTGGAACAGGAAGTAACTTTCCCATAGAAAAATAGGATAGGATGGGAAAGGCTGCCTGCACCCCAACAAATTGAGGGCAAGATCATGAAGTTTTTTCTTGTCTATGGTAAGATCCTGAACATGCCACTATAATAGCAGCATTTGTTCCTCCTGCTTCTTTGGGGCTTCCTTCTTCTTATAATTCTCCCATCCTTTCTTCAACTCTTCTTTCATACATCTTTCATGTAGGGCGTCTATCTCCCTCCAATGTTCTTTTAGCGAAATATTCCCCTCCCGAAGGGAGATTTATTCTTGTTTCCACTTCTGTAATTCAGAAATTAACAAGATTTTCTCAGAACTCCATCCTGAGATGGGACCTGACATTCTTCTGCATTCAATATCAACATCAATAATGGGTGTAACATCCTCTACTGAATGGGGTTGTTCCACCTCTGCTGCTGGTTCTTGTCTAATAACATCTTCCTCGGTGGGTTCTTGTGTATTAGCCCCTTCGTTTCCACCTAGAGTAGCCTCTGTGTTCACTGTTGTTTCTTCTATAATAGCAGTGGCCTCTACAGGTTCTTTTGTATCGACCTCTAGGTCAATTACTACAGGGGGCTCTGCTTTAACTGTTGGTTCTTGTGTAACAGCAGTATCCTTAGCAGGTTCTTGTGTAACAGCCTCCTGTCGTTCTGTTTTTGTTTCCATTGGGATGATGTTTTCTCCACAGACCTTATATCCTACCACTATTATTTCTTGAAAACATGTCGTGCATACAGACACCAATATTTCCTTCCCCTCAAATAATCTCTGCTTCAATTTTTCATTTTCTTTTCTCATATTTTCAAGTTCTAAAAAAAAAACATGAGTTTCGTCCTTACCTGATGAGGAGAGTTGCCTTTCTTCTTCTGATACTTTTGCTTCTGTCTACTTTTCGGCCGTAGGAAAAGTTTATGTGGGTAGGCTAATTTTCACCCTCTGTTTTGGTCATCTATCCCCAATTGGTTCATCAGTGGGTTCTTTCCCAATTCTGACTTTGGCGGGCTGAGTCTAGGTTTCCGCTTCCGCCTGACTTCCTCCTGAAGTCATGGTCTGTTTTACTCGACTTGTCCTCGGCCTCTTTTTCTTGAATTCTTCCTAGGTCCTTCCTTTCTGGCCTAGGGCATCCAACACGATCAATTTGATGAGTCCATGATTGGTCACACATGCTTCCGGGTGTGTTGTTGTCTTTACTGCGGCTGCCATATGCTTAATGTTCCCTAATAAGTAGAATGGAAGATTAATATTTTGATGGTTTCAAAGGTGATTAAGTAGAGGGAAGTGATAGTTAAACATTATCATATATATTCCCTCACAAGTGATGTATCTGATTAAACCCAAGGCGACATCTGCCCATGGCTGAGGGAGTAACAACCTGTCAATTCCTCTCCCTTTCTTCTCCAGTTTTTCTTCTCCTTCTAGGAAGTCTTCTTTCAAGGAGGGGTCATTGATTTTTCTATTCAACCACCTCCGTCCCTCTACTGGAAATGTAGTTACTCGGGCAATTTCCTCTTCATTCACCTCAATTTGCAAGCCCCTAACTCGGGTCAGATTATTATTCAAATTCTGAGCGAATTCGATTGCCACCGCCTCGTCCGAGCCTTCTAGCTTTTGGAAATACTCAATCCATCTAGCGTCTTTGAATATATGGTAGGCTTCTGGAAATTTCTGCAAGGATTCCATAGAATTCGGCTCATACCTGACTGCTGCTCCACCTATCTTGTTGGTGTTTCTGAATTCACTTCTTACTTCTCAACCCACTGTAATATCACTGCACTGCTCACTTCTTCTCGGCGTCTCTGCTTATCCCAATTGACGAGTTTGCAATGAGGATACAAGGCTTCAATCGAGGAGGTTGATGGGAGGTGAAAATTTTTATGGATAAATGAATCGTACCTCACACCACTCTTCATAAATGTCCCGTTATGGAAAGTAATGGATTCTAATTACACATGATCTTTCCAGTCGGATTTAGTCATCATTCGCATTTGTGCTATTAATTGGGTGCATGTGGATTTGATAGGGGTTTATGACTACGGATTTTTTTCAATTATTTCAAGATATATCCCCTCCCCTTCCTTAATGGTGACGGTCGCCCATGGCCGTCACAGGAATATCATTACTTTTTCCAATAATCACCAAATCATAAATGATGATGTTACCTTTTGAATGACATACCTAAGGTGACATGGAGGAAGATCTCAAATTGGCGACATACTGCTTGGAGGGCTCGTGTTGTTGCATTTGGTTGTCATAATTATTGTTGCTATGGGATGAAACATGAGAAACAGTGTTCATGGTTGTCGGTTGTTACATGTGTAACAACCAAGACAGCCTTTAAATTATTATTTAAAAAAAAACATAATAATTAGGAGAAATTGGTACAGAAAGAAAATCAAATAAATACCATCATATTATAAAATGGATCAAGAAGGACAGATGATGTTTCGGGAAGAAAAATATGGGTGTAACAACCGCCATAGAAGTGGTTTTCAGCTGTTACAAATTTTCTGACTACACTCCAGAAAGAGGTTTTCATAGTTAGATTTATTATTATTTTTTATTTTTATTTTTTTGTTATATATATATATATTAAAAACAGGTGTAACAGCTGCCACAGGGGTGGTTTTTAGCTATTTCATTTATTGGAATTTCAAATTTCAGGTTGCACAAGAGAATGTTCCCCTGTTGTTGTAACATGAAGATCGGAGTCCGCCACAATGTTAATAAATGATTCCTTCGAAGCGGGTTGATGATATAACTTTATACATGTTGAGATTCAACAAGATGATGAGCTTAGTGAAAAGAGCCGCCTTCAATAAGTGGGCCCGCGGGATATTTTTGGCGCAAGTCTATTTTTAGACTATGTCTATTTTTAGACATGTTGATCATATTTCAGAAGTTGCAGGATGTTATTTGTGGATGGTTGGTCAAGTTGGAAAAATAGATGAAATTCTACTTTTAGAATATTAGGCGAAGTCTATTTATAGATTTTTGATCTAAAAATAGAAGTGTCGATTATTATTAGCTCTTAATAATAATCCGACAATAAACATCAACTTATTCTCTTGGAGCACTTAATTTAAGTGCACTGATTTGGAAAATTAGTGGGCTGAAGGAATTACGCAATTCCTAGGGTTTACTGGTGGTTCATGCATGGAGGACTTAGTTAGAACTGAAATGAAAAAGTTATGACAGAGTTGGAAGAGTAGTTCATGGAGTTGTATTCATTTTAACTCAGTTAAAGTGAGTTAAACTCAGTTGAGCTAGTTGTATCTAGTCTAACTAAATGATACACTAGTGAGAGTGGAGTGAATTAATTAGTTAATTAATTCATAAATAATAACTCATTAATCAACTGAACAAATATAGCAGTTAACTACAGTGCATGTGTCGGGCCCGGTGAGAACCGCGGGAGGATAGGTGAAAAGGGTGAGATGGACTATCCGTTGTGACTATAGTGATATACTGATTGCATCACACGCTGTTTACTGGATTTTCCAATGAGGATTGTGCACCAAGGAAAGGCCAATTAAAATTCATTCGGTGGGTCTTCTTTCAAGAGGGATTGCGTAAAGAGGTAGGCTATCAGAGGGCAGAAATTAGCATGGATTTGCGTATTTATTCTCTTAGTGTGTGACGATTGACTTCCAGACGAGAGAGTTTGATGTACTAATATTTGTATGAGATTGTTACATGTTCCATTGATATACATAATATATGATAGTTGGGGTTTTTAGCTTTAAGCTTTCCTTAAAACTGTGGTTATGTGTGATTTTTATTTATGCTTCACATGTGTTCATAATTAATTTTCCGCAAAAGATTAACAGTGGAATGATTCTGTATTTTGCAAGAAGTTAAATATTGTGAGATCAGGGGAATCTGGATGTATGCATGCTTAGTGTATACTAATTTCTACATGGTATCGAAGCAGTGTTAATTCTTGAAGATTGCAATTGTGAAGAATTGTTGAGTATGTGCTGGTGGACAATTCGAATTTGCTACAGAAGATTCTTGGTGCGGAAGTTGAGTATACATTGAAATGTTTTTCAATGGGTTGCGATTGGAGTATGCCCTTGATGGGAGCTCGAATTACATAGCCTAGAAGGATAGGATGGAGGCGGTGCTAAAGGATAATGGACTGAAGGGGTTCATCGATAGCGATGTTCCTAAGCCGGGATCTAGCGATGCTGCATTACTTGACGCATGGAAAAAGAAGACAGCAAAGACAAGAATAATTCTGTTGGAAGGTGTGAAGGACCATATTATTTCCAACCTTCATGGGAAAGCCACTCCATTCTTAATGTGGAAGGATTTGACATATTTTTTCCAAAGCAAAAGTGACCAAAGGAATTTGGAGCTTAAAGACAAGCTCAGAAAAATAAAAATGGAGAAGGGTGACAGTATTCCAAAATACCTCACGAAGTTTGTCCACTGCAAGGATGAACTGGGAAGTGTGGGGGTTACTGTTGATGATGAAGACTTGGTGAGCTTGGCTCTCCTTGGGCTTCCGAAGAGTTGGCATAGCTACGAAGACTCTGTCAATGGACGGGAGAAACTGTCAAGATGGGAGCGACTTTGGTCGGATCTTGTGCAGGAGGAGATAAGGCAAGGTACTGTGAATGGATCTTCATCGAAGAATGAAGATGAAGAGAATTGTGCTTTGGCTGCCAAAGCAAGGAAAGGGAAGGGGAAGAAATTTCCTTCAAAATCCGATGCTAAAGGCAAGAAGCAGGATTTGTCCAAGGTGAAGTGTTTTCATTGTCATGAACATGGGCATTTTGCCACTAACTGCCCACAGAAGAAGAAGAACAAGAAGGTTGTTGGAGCTGCAACTGGAGAGGCCTTAGCCTCACAATTTGAACTTGATTTCTCTTTGATCACATGCTTGGTTTCAAGCTATATGGTATCGGTGTGGTATCTTGATAGTGGTGCGTCTTTCCATATCACGGGAGACAAGGAGTTGCTTAGTGACTTGGAGGAGAAGGACCTCCATATGCATATAGAGATGGGCGACGATGGTCGATACAATGTGACTAGAATTGGGACCATTACCTTTGAGAGGGAGTCTGGTAATCCATTCTTGCTGAAGGATGTTATGCATGTTCCAAGTCTGAAGAAGAACTTGGTCTCGGTTACAATGTTGGAAGACAAAGGTTATGATGTTGTTTTCAATGAGGGAAAAGCCTTCCTTCGACATAAAAAAATGGGCCAAACCAAGAGGATAGGGATTCGAGTTAAGAATCTCTACAAGCTAGAGGTAGATGGCTACGCTGCAATGGTGGGAAAATTAGAAGAAGTGGTGAGTCAGGATGAAGGCGAATTATGGCACAGGAGATTGAGCCATCTTCACCATGGCGCTTTGAAGACTCTGCAGCATATTTCTACTGGACTTCCCAATGGTACTCTTGCGCAGTCAGATCAGTACAAGGGATGTACTATGGGTAAGTTTGTGAAGACCACCTTTCATGAGAAGGAGAACTGTGCTTCGGTGATCCTGGAGAGAATTCACACACACGTGTGTGGACCTTTCTCGGTTGCTTCAACAGCAAAACACAGGTATTATGTTATATTTATTGATGACTATTCTCATAGATTTTGGATCTTCTTCATGCAGAAGAAGAGAGAAAAATTCTCAAAGTTATGTGAGTTTAAAGCATTGGTGGAGAAGGAGTCGGGGAAGCAAGGGAAATCTCTACGGAGCGATAATGGTGGTGAATACATCTCGAGAAAATTCAAAGACTTCTTTAGCAAAGAAGGAATTCGAAGAGAACTCATAGCACTTCATAACCCACAGCAGAATGGGGTCGCATAGAGGAAGAAACGATAGTGGGTGTTTCACGAGCGATGTTGCATGACCAGGGCCTACAGATGCACTTGTGGGCGGAAGCATGCAACACTGTGGTTTATGTGCAAAACCATTGTCCTCATAGAGTACTTGCCATGAGTACACCTGAAGAAGATTTTACTGGTAAGAAGCCTGATATTTCTCATTTGAAGATTTTTGGCTCATCTGTTTCAATTCATGTGACAAAGGACGCCAGGAAGAAGTTGCAGCCGACTGCAGAAGTTGGGATATTTGTGGGGTACACAGAAACACCCCATAATTATCATGTGTATTTTCTAGACAGTTGGATGACTGTGGTGCGACGGGATATAAAACTCAATGAGGTGAAATCCATGAAGTTGTCGCTTGAGAGGGAGCTAAACTTGCATGTAGAGGAGGAACTTCTTGTTCCCAAAGATGAGCCTCTAGATGTGGATCAGCCACAGGAGGAGATTCATGGAGTGGAGGAGTCCACTCATGCAGAACCAAACATCAGACAAGGTAGAAAGCATACCACAGAAGCTGAGAGATTGAAGCTTGATGTGGTACAGAATGTAGGAGTCCCTACATCACAGCGCAGACAGAGACAAACACCTGATCGATTTACTGGATACATGGCTCTTATGAGCAAGTGTATCATGACAGAGCCATCCTCCTTTGAAGAAGTAGTGTAGGAGCCCACATGGGTAGATGCCATGGTGGAGGAGTATGACTCCATTGTCAAAAATAGTGCTTGGGAGATTGTTCCAAGGCCAGTGAGTAAATCATTTGTAGGATTAATATGGATCCACAAGGTAAAGCAAGCTGCTGATGGGAGCGTCGAGAAGTATGAGGCAAGATTTGTTTCCCGGGGCTTCTCACAGATCGAGGGGATTAACTATGAAGAAACCTATGCACATGTCGCACGGTATTCTTCCATACGGACCATCCTTGCTCTCTCAGCGCAAATGGGTTGGCACATTCATCAGATGGATGTGAAGACTGCGTTCCTTAATGGGATCATTGAGGAAGAGGTGTACATTGATCAGCCTGAAGGATTTGAGATCTTCAGCAGTGAGTCGCATGTGTGCAGGCTCAAAAGAGTGTTGTAGGGGCTGAAATAAGCACATCGTGCTTGGTACACTTGGATCGACAACTATTTCAGTGGACTTGGCTTCATCGAGAGTGAGGCGGAAGCAAACCTATACCAAATTGTGGTGGAGGGTAAGCTTTTAATCATTGTTCTTTATGTTGATGATTTAATACTAATGGGTGATGAGCAGTTGATACACTCATGCAAAGCAGATCTTGCAAAGGAGTTTGAGATGAAGGATTTGGGCCTCCTTCATTATTTCCTTGGATTGGAAATATGGCAGCGGGAAGGTGAACTGTTTGTGTCTCAAGGCAAGTGTGCCTAGGAGATTCTGGAGAAGTTTCACATGCAAGGCTACAAGCCTATCGACACTCCTCTTCCAGGAAATTGGAGGAAAGATGATGCTACATCGGCCGAGGTAGTGGATGCCACTGTTTATCGACAGTTGGTGGGTTTTCTCATGTATTTAGTTAATACAAGACCAGACATATGCTATGCGGTGAACCAGCTTTCACAAGCGATGGTTAAGCCTACCAAGCTCTTTTGGAAGGCAGGTAAGCATGTCCTGAGATATCTCAGGGGCACATCTGAGTATGGTTTATGGTACAAACAGACGGATGAGGTGAAGTTGCATGGCTTCACAGATGCAGATTGGGCAGGCAGCCCAACAGACAGAAAGAGCACATCAGGAGGGGTTTTTAGTATCGGATCTAGGCATTTTCTTGGTACAGCAGGAAACAAAGATCCGTGGCACTCATTTCAGCAGAAGTAGAATACATGGCAACAATTCAAGCTGCATGTGAGGCTATCTGGATGAGGAAGATCATGGTTGGTTTGTTCGGTTCACATTTAGATCCTACAGTGATACATTGTGATAATCAAAGTTGCAATAAACTCTCGGTTAATCATGTGTTTCATGATAGATCTAAACATATTCATATCCGGTATCATCATATCAGGGATTGTGTGCAGCAAAAGATCATGTTGCTTCAGTACATTCCTCTGGAGGATCAGGATGCAGATATTCTAACGAAGGCGCTCACCAGGAGAAAATTCGAATACCATAGAGGCAGGATCGGAGTGAAATATAATCCCTATCTTGTTGAGAGGGAGTGTTGAGATTAAACAAGATGATGAGCTTAGTGAAAAGAGTCGCCTTCACTAAGTGGGCCCACAGGCTATTTTTGGCACAAGTCTATTTTTAGACTATGTCTATTTTTAGACATGGCGATCATATTTCAGAAGTTGCAGGATGTTATTTGTGGATGGTTGGTCAAGTTGGAAAAATAGATGAAATTCTATTTTTAGAATATTGGGCGAAGTCTATTTATAGATCGTCGATCTAAAATAGAAGTGTTGATTATTATTAGCTCTTAATAATAATTCTACAATAAACAGCAACTTATTCTCTTGGAGCACTTAATTTCAGTGCACAGATTTGGCAAATCAGTGGGCTGAAGGAATTACGCAATTCCTAGGGTTTACTGGTGGTTCATGCATGGAGGACTCAATTAGAACTAAAGTGGCAAAGTTATGACAGAGTTGGAAGAGTAGTTCATGGAGTTGTATTCAGTTTAACTCAGTTAAAGTGAGTTAAACTTAGTTGAGCTAGTTGTATCTAGTCTAACTAAATGATACACTAGTGAGAGTGGAGTGAATTAATTAGTTAATTAATTCACAAATAATAACTCATTAATCAACTGAACAAATACACCAGTTAACTACAATGCATGCCAGTTCCAGTGGAGACCCAGTGGAGAGATAGGTGAAAGGGTGAGATGGACTATCTGTTGTGACTATAGTGATGCATTGATTGCATCACACACACATTGGAGTTGCCAATGAGGATTGCGTAGTCAAGGAAAGGCCAATTCGAATTCATTCAGCGGTCTTCTTCAACAGGGATTGTACAGTGGAGGCAGGCTATCAAGAGGGCAGAAATCAGTGCATGGATTTGCAGATTTCATCTTGTTAGTGTGTGACGATTGATTGTACTGAGAGCTTGATGTACTAATATTTGTATGAGATTGTTACATGATCTCCATGATACATAATATATGATAGTTGGAGTTTTCAGCTTCAGGCTTTCCCGTTAAAAAACTGTGTTATGTACGATTGTTTTTATTTATGCTTCACATGTGTTCGCAATTAATTTTCCGCAAAATATTAACAGTGGAATGATTCTGTATTTTGCAAGAAGTAAAATATTGTGAGATCAGGGGAATTTGGATGTATGCATTCTTAGTGTATACTAATTTATACAAGACGATGCCCATTAACCAGTAACGGTGTCTTAGCACTGTCGATGGTGACCAATTGTACAGTCCCATTGCCAAAGATTGTGTCCACTTCATAAGGACCTATCCATCTGCTGCAGAGATTTCCTTTTAAATACTTGAACCTTGAATCATACAAAAGAGCCCAATCTCCTTTCTGGAAATTTTCCTTCTTAATAAACCCATCATGCCATCTAGCTCTTTGCTACTGAATTATCTCTGTCTATTGAATAGCAGCCAGTCGTTTCTCTTCCAACTCACTGAGCTGGTTCAATATTTGTGTTTGTGTCGTACTTAAGTCCAGATCGACTGGAAATTTTGTTCTTAATGTATTTATTTCAAACTCTATGGAGAATAGAGGATTCTTACCATACACCAGTTCATATGGTGAGAAGCCTGTAGTATTCCTCCATGTTGTCCTGCAAGGCCACAGTACCTTTGGAAGTTTCTCGGCCCAGTTTCTTCAGTGGTTGGCTACTATATTTGCTAAGATTCCCTCAATGACTTTATTGGTGCTTTCCACTTGACCATTTGCTTGTAGGTGAGACGATGAAGTGATTTTTGTGATGAATTACATACTTTTCAACCAACTCCTTGATCAAATCAGATGTCAATTAAAGCCCCCCATCTGTCACTATCTCTCTGGGTATCCCGAAGCAAACAAAAATATCTTCAAACAGGAAGTCGAAACAGCCGACTATGTTGCTCTAATTAGTGCCTTTGCTTCAACCCACTTTGTGACATAGTCAGTGCAAACCAATATGTATGATTTTTGCTGCGATGATGGATTAATTGGCCCCAACAAGTCTAGGGCCCATTTCTCAAATGGTTCTATCACTATCTGAGGTTGTAACAGCATCTCATCTTATTTCAGAGGCTGGCCCATCCTTTGGCAGCTATCACATCCTTTCACAAACTTCTTGGCATCTTGGAATATAGTTGGCCAATAGTACCCTGTTGAGAGTACTTTATGTCCTGTCCTTTTGTCAGTGAAGTGCCCTCCACAGGGTTCCTCTTGACAAGCCTTCAAGATCTCAAATACCTCATCTTCTCTAATACATTGCCTAATCTGAAAATCTGGCCTGGTGTGATGGAGATTACCTTCTATCCAGGAATAGGTAGCACTCTATTGTATAATCTTCCTCCTTTCCTTGGAAGACAATTGGTGTGGGAATTTTCCTGCAGCAAGGTAATTGGATATATCTACATACCATGGTGAGTGAGTAGGGATGGCAAAAGGATATTCATCTGGAAGATAATCCTCAGTGGCAGTGCAGTCATCACTTATAGTTAATCTAAAAATAAAATCAGCAACTACATTATCTTTTCCGAGTTTATCTAGAATAGTAATATCAAATTCTTGTAACAACAATAACCATCATGTAACTCTACCATTAGTAATAGGTTTGTTCATCAAAAATTGAATTGCAGCATGGTCAGTGTGTACAAATACTTGATACCCGGTGATGTAGTGCTGAAATTTGTTGATAGTGTGCACTACTGCAAAGAATTCCTTCTCAGTAACAATGTGGTTGAGTTCAACTGCAGTTAAGTTCTTACTGATGTAATAAATTGCGTAAGGTTTCTTCTCCTCCAGCTGCCCCAAAACAGCACCCACAGCTATGCCAGATGTGCTAGTGTCCCGTGATTTGGCAGATTGGTAGACCAAATGACAGGGTAACATGGAACCAGTCTTTGGAGTCCTAGGACCTAGCCTTCCTGGACGGAGAGATGGATCTCTCTATTGGGTGCAAAGGATGTGTTCTTTTTTCTCTAGGGTTTATATTTTAGGCTAGTTGTTAAGTGTAGGGTTTTTTTATTGTTTTGTATGGGTAAGATGGTCAAGTGTAATAGGAGGAGTGATAGTATGTCAAAGCCACTGGGCTGTGTATTCAAACAAAAGTCAAAGGTGTCTCAATAATGAATAAGAGTGTAGTGCAGGCCCAATTTAGCAAGGTGAAGGATCCTTAAGGTTTATGGGTGAAGTGGAATGGACATCAAGTTTTTGAATTAGATAGGGAAAAGGGAAATCAAGAATCCTTTTTCAAATAACTAAGAACAAGGAGGTCTTGAATATAATCAACACAAGATACTAAACATGAGCTAGGGAAAACCATTCACTCTATGATATTATATCAAACATATAAGATAGCACAATAACTCAATTTATGAAGAGGGAACTTTTAAACATCATAAAAAAATCTATAAGAACTCTGAAACAAGTTGATAAGCATGGTCAAAGGGCAATATCGAACAAGACCTCTTTGACTTAACCTAGCAGATATTATTTCAAAGAAAATGCTTCAAGATAGGGTTTTGAAAGCTTCAAACAAGCAGGCCATACCGTGAATCATATTTTTAAACTAACATACTAACCATTAATGAAACAAAAACAATTTTTAGTGAACCTAAGGAGCAATCAAGAATTCCTTAAGCAGACCAAACAGAAGAAAACATCAAGGCTATAACAAACAGGAGGATTGAGGTGCCTCAAAGAGCATGTCTCAACCTATACTTTTCTGATTTATAGCAGCTAAGAGAAATGAAACATATTGAAAACAAGGAAAACAATCGAAAAATTAGGAATACATCACCATTCACAAAGCTAAGGAATCATGTAAACAAGCTTCTCCATCATCAAGCCAAACAAGCCATTCATCAACTCCACAACTCCAATTTCTTCTCCAAGCTCATAAAACCATGTATATTGCTCTCAAAGCTCATCAAATGCCAAAAAAATACATAGCGGCCTCATGCTCTATTTATGGATCAAATGAGGACTAAAACCCTAAATATGGTAGGAAAATGTCAAATACAACCATAAATTTCATTTATGGCCAAGAGACCATGCAAGGCCCAAGGCACATAATATCCTAAGAAATAAATGCCAAAATAACTATTTGCACCTAATTCTAGAGTAATTTGCCTTAAAAAACTCAAAAATATCTATTGGCAATGAATGAGTGTGTTTTGTTGACTTTTGGTCCAAAACACACTAGACAGCCTCTATGCGCAACGCCACTTTAGCAAAAAATAGGGTCTCTTGTGGCTGAGTTTTGGACCCCTTCCTGATACCAGATTTGGCTCCAAGATGGCTCGTTGGAAGGCCTGATGAGTCTAATTTCCAGAAATATTTGATTTGTGCTGAGTGAGTACAATTTACCTATTAAAAAACCAATTTTCTCAACACTACTCTATGTGCAGCTCCTGGTCTGAAAATGAGGCAGAAAGGTCAAAATTTTGATTTTTTTGACCTTTGGGGGGGTCACAAATGCTCCAAATGATCTGAAATTTGGTGAGCATACTGATAGTGATGAGAGGAATCCAAAAATTAAAAGTTTGCAAGCTGAGGATGCACCAAATTTGTGCGTAGCGCCTAGGGTGCTACGCACAGAGACCTCAAAATTTCAAAAAGACAAAATTTTGTCCAACTGGGCCCAAAATTGGTGGAGAGGTCCCTCAAGAGGTCTTGGACACCTGTTGAGAAGCCTCAGCCAAAAATCCAAGGCTATCATGCTCCTTTTCCCTTTTTAGGTTTTCTAGCTCCATGAAGGCCTCTTTCAGTTTGGCACAAGCAAGCATGTTTTTCTTTGCATAGTGCTTGGTCATTTTCTTTTGGAGAGCGAGGCCCCTCTTTACCTTCTTGAAATGCTTATGCTCCTCTTTGTAATAGTGAATGACACATTGTTCCATCTCAAACTCTCTTTCCCAGTCTCTAATATGTGCATCTTTGGTTAATAGTAGTAATCTAGTGGTCATCTCCTTGTCCTCATTGTCACTGTCTAGATCAATGAACTGATGCTCTTGAGAAGTCTTCTTGATTCTCTTACTCCTCCTCACCTTTACCTACTACTCACTCCTTTCCATGTTTTCCTTGCCTTTTTCCTTGGGCTTGATAGCTGGAGGAGAGATGGCCCTTTGCCTTTTTGAGGCAGCAAACACATCTCTCTTTCCTCTATGGTATGTGCATGTGAGAGGAGTGATGATGATTTTGGAGGTGTTTCCATCATTGCCTTAACCCTTGTTATTGTCACAAGCCTTTTCACTTTTTCCATGGCTTCCATGAGTAACCTCATGCCTCATTGGGTCACTTCTTTCTTTATTCTTAGCATCATCATCATCATTGTCTTCCTCACTGTTTTCTATACTGTAACTTTGGCCTTCAAATTGATCATTACTTTCTTCACTTGCCTCACTTTGGCTCTGTTTTTCATTAATGTCTTCTTCTTTATCATTCCCTGCACTGTCACTTTGATTTTCTTTTTCATTAAGAGGCTGATTAGTGTCATGAAAATCATGACTGCCATGACTATTTCCTTGGCTGCCTCGCTCATCATTGACTATCTTATCAGTGCCATTGCATTGGTCATTGTCTGCTTCTTCAAAATCTATTTCAGCATCATCATTTCCCTACCCTTGATCTTCTATTTCCTCATCTCATCATCTCCTTCTATGTCTTCATCTTCATCATATTCAATACCTTTTTCTGCACTTGGGAGTGATTCCTTTGTATTATCTCTATCACTGTATTGCTCCAAGTGTTCACTATTTTTACCTTCATGTCTGTCATGTTCATCTTCCTCTTCCTTGTCATCATCACCCTGCTGCTCTTCTTCATCAAAATCTGTGTCTGCCCCAGTGTTTTCATCACTTCCATCATTATCTTCTTGTTCCTTACTGCTACTGTCTCCTCCTTGTTCCTTAGCAAACTCTGTACTTGCCTCACTGTTTTCTTCATTCCCACTGTCATCTGTTTGTTCTTCATTATTATTTCCAACTTCTTTTCCATCATTACCTCTATCATTATCTTCACTTGATGTATCAGGAGAAGAGGAAAGAGATAATTTTCTTTGTGGAGAAGGCATAGGTGGAGGTGATGGAGGAGTGGAGGTAAGTGAGTGTGAAGTGGAGGGGAAATTTTGCTGAATGAAGGCTTGGGGATTTGCAAATACATCATGTGAGATAAAAACTTCCCAAGGGATTCCCTGCTGCTCCAGCTGGTGCAAAACAATCATCTTAATCAAGGAATGGTGAAAAAGGCTTTGCATTTGATGGGCATAACTTCTTTTCTTGACCACTAAATCCATCTTGTCAATGCTTCGGAAGAGATAGTATGGTAGGTTTAGCAATTTAACCTTGGTGAATTGCATTAGCAGCCTTATATGATATGAATAAAACTTGGAGTACCTACCCTCACAAGTGAAGTATTTGATGATCTGCCTCATCAGTAAGGCATATCTCTCTAGCAGGTGGGAGAAGGGGAAAACAACCTTGCAGCCTTGTTGACAACTTGGTTTGAGGAAGGGCTCATAGTAGCTCAAGGCCAATTTCTTCTGCTTGAACCATCTCTCACCAATACCTGGTATACCTGTGGCTTTAGCAATGGATTCAAATGAGAGTTCAAAATTTACTCCTACTAGGTTTACCTAGTGGTTTTGTAGGCTGAGGATGAACAACCTAGTCAAAACTGAGTGGTTTTGGACTTGTTTAACCTTCTCACAGATCTGATAGCATCCAACATCCTGAAAACATGTAAGGATCATGGGAGAGGAGGTGATTTGAATGGTATCCAAAGGCTCAAACCTATTAGTTCTTCCTCCCTTGTGCTTTGGCTTGATAGGCCTTTGGCCTTCATCACTGTTGGTACTGATCTCTTCCTCAAACATGGTGACTGGTCTAGAAAAAAATGATTTTTAGCTTGGTGAGAGCCTTTAGGTCTAAGGGAGGGAAAATGAGTGATGTGAGGGCAAAGTTTAACAAATGAGGGCAAGATGATGTAATCAAGGAGTTCTTTCATATTTTAGCAGTAGGTTTGCTGGCACTGAGTGTCTTCACACCTATGACAACTTTTCACTTGGTAATTCCTTGCCCTAGAGGGTCAAAGGCTTGATTGGCATGAAGGTTAGGGTTTTAACCAATTTAGGTTTTTTCTTTATAATCTCTTTGATTATGAAATATATCACTTGGAGGGAAAGGAGGAAATACCAACAATATTTTCACACTTTGTGCAGGGGTCTAGAGGAAAAAAATTTGATTTTGGCCACTTTTTCAGCAAATTTGGCCAAAAATCACCAGTGCGTAGCGCCACCCGACTGGCCATTCAGGTCAAGCCCTCTGTGCATAGCGTCAGGTCGATTCGAGTGCTGGCAGGCCTGTGCACAACACCGGAGGCTTCTGTGGGCGAGTCTGGTGGTGAACGGGCCTGTCGAGCCCTGTCGGAGCGTAGCGCTATGTGAAATGCAGGTAGTCGGGTGCCAGACTGGGCCTGTGCGCAGCGCTTCACCGGTGCGTAGCACCTGCCCTCCGGTGCACAGCGCAGTGTATTTTAACACTACGGCTGCCTCCTCTGTGCACATCACCAACGGCCCGGTGCGTAGCGCCTGAAACTTTCACCCAAATTTGCAGAAAACCCCAGAAATGTTTTCAACGGCTCTCCTCTTCATTTTCAAAGACACAAATGAGTTGGGGAAGAGGTAAACGAGACATTTATACCCTTTTTGAAAAATAATTTCATGCCAAAACCCACTTTTGTAATGTTTTCTCTCCCTTCTTTTTGTTCACTAAATTTTTGGTCTTTTTGTCTTGGAGGTGGCAAAACCTTTAGAAAAAATGGTTTTTTGATTTGGCTGGAGAATTTTGATGTCTCCCTTCAGACTGACAAACTCTTTAATAAGCTCAAACATGTGCCTCTTACCCATACTTGAAAACATGAGCCTTTTCTTAAAAAGAAAAGGTCATTTTGACAATTTATTGAGGAAAAAGTCATTTAATGACATTAGTGCTCTGTTTTGGAAGTTTTCTTCACTTATGTCATTTTCATGAACTTCAAAGCCTATAAATAGAAAATTTGTGATCATGTTGATACTTTCACCTTGGAACCTCAGTCATGTATTTTTTATCTTTAATTTTCTTGGTGGAGAGGTTGAAAGAAGAATTTTTCCCTTCCTCCAACTGACCTTCTTTCATGTATCTCACTGTGAATCAATGGAAAACCTCTTAGTGTGAAAACCCTAGCAGGTGGTGCCAACAACTCCTTTAGTTTTCATGTGTGCCACCGTGTGTGCCACCGTTGTGGGAAAACTCAGATATGTCTGTCCTTATCAATTTTCCTGTAGGTAACCATATTGACAGTCTTGCAGAAGTGTCAGTCATGGCTAGCTATATTTTGCAGAATATACTTTGATAAGGAAAACATTGTTGGAGGATTTTCTGCTTTGCTTTAGACCAATGATATATTTGTTTCTCATACCACTTTGACAGTGAGGTGTCTCTGGTTTTCTCCTTAGTCTTTTCATCTCATGTTTGCATCCCCTTTGACCATTTGAAAATGCCTCTGACTATACTTTTAAGAAGTCAAACCCTTGGACTAACACTCTTTGTCCTTTTGTCCTTTGGTGAGGTGAAAACAGTCCCTCTTTGTCAAACCCTAGAGAGCAGCTTGAAACCCTTGACATGCCATATGTTTTTATGAATGAGGCTCTTTGTCATCATTTGACCTGTTTGTCATTCTTCCCAAACTCCTAGGTTTTAGGGCTGCTTAGAAAAAAGTAAACAGTGTTGTCTTATAAGTTCTCTGAAACTTCTCAAAACTCATTTATCATTTCTAAAGAATCTTCAATTATGCACTGATGGAGTGGATGTGACCTTTGCCCTTGTAACCCTAGTACTGATTTTCTGCTTTGGTTCAGTTGTTTTTCCAAATCAGTCATAAACCCTGATTCTCTTCAAACATGTGCCTGTTGCTTTCTTCTTTTCTTTGAATGGTCTTCTTGTGATGGTTTTCCCCATTACCTTACCTATTTTCTAGGTTGATGGCCATTTGATTCTTTTGCAGAAATGTGAGCAAGGGGCAGTTTTCCCCCTCCAATATTTGTGCTTTAGGCCCAAAGGCCTTCCTTGAATGACCTTTTTTATCAGTTTTTGGACAAAATCACTTGTCCTTTTCTTCTTTGAATGCAGTTTTTTCATACAGGAAAAACAGAGTTTGTAGGATACCAAATCCACCCTATGACTTGTGAAACCCTAGGTGACCTAGTGGAAGGTTCCTTGGAGTTGGCTTTTGGACTGAAACTTAGAATCTGGGGTCATCAAGTGTTAGATAGAGTTTTATGATAAACTGATTGTATGGAATATCTAGAATCGAATGTACTTGATTTATATAAAGAGCCTATAGAGATAGTTTGAAACCATCAATGCTTGGGGTGTATTTTTGGGAAACACAACAGAGTTTTTTGATTGGTGACCTTAGGTAGTAGTGGAGGGTTTTAGGCAAAGCAAAAACAAATGATTTGGGCCAAAGGTGACAAAATGAGTAACATGAACCTCTAATGGGTTCTCTGGGACTGGTAGGCAAAGCTTGACAAGATGGAATGATGAAATAGTGAAAATTTATCTTAAGGATAATGAAGGCAGTGAGATTTCTAGAACTCACAATGTTTATGAACTTTGTTTCTAGAAATCTTGGGATAATCATTTAGTCATCAACAAAGGCAAAAATTACTGATGAATAACAGGGGCTCCACTTGGGGAGGGCAGCTCCTTTTCAGTAAGTGTCCAGAACTTTAGATCTCTGGCTTTATGGAGACCAGTGCCTCATCCATTAGGTAGATTTTTACCTCTTTTCATTTGCTGATGCTTACTTGAAGCTAGGATCTCAACAATCTGAAAGACATGATTAGCTCAACTTCATCTCTACCTACCCAACCTACTTGCCTAACATTTTTTCTTCCTTAGATGCATTTGGACTAGCAACCTGACGTTTTTATTTTGAAACAAAACAAACTATATACTTCTATCTTATTACTTCCGGGAGTTCAGATTATGTTAATGAACTCCTCTTATTCCCTACTTAGGCTACTCAAATTTCAAGGTTAAGCTATTTGATAGGATTCATTCACTAAGCTATAAACATGAAATTGAAATCATGGTTAAATCAGGATTAGACAGTGTGACTTACCATGGGTTTGTGGCATAAAAACAAGCTGCACACAAAAGTTATTTTTGTACAAAATAAGACTAGAAAAACCAGGGCTAGGATACATTGTTTGCTATTCATCCCTATTTTTCTCTTTGGTTTTGTTTTAAGCATGTGGAACCAGTATATTTCTCCTTAATATATCCTTTGACAAGTCAAGCTTGAATATTTTTGACCAACTATCTTTTACTAAATTATCAACAATAAATTTAAAACATGTTTCATCCATGATTAGGCTAGATGACTAAAACAAGACTTCTTTATGCACTAGTAGTGGTATATAGACTTACACACTTTCAGTAGTTCTATTTTTTTGGGTATGGGGCTTTACCTATTTCAAACCTGCCCTCTTTTCTATTTTTTCATGTTTTTTGTGTTTTTCTCTTTATAACTTTTCTTTAAACCATGGTATGTACAATGAGTGAGAAATTCAAACTAAGACTCTTGAAAAAAGTAGTGCTTGAGTGTCCTTCCATTTATAGGACCTCCAAAAATCTCTCCTCCATTCAGCTCTTGTAAAAAGAAAGCATTATTCTCGCTAGCTAAACTAATGATGTATGATCCCTTCCACAAATTTTCAAACTTACCATGTTTACCTTTGTCTTCCCTCCTTGAGTCCCATTTCAGTACTTGATCTCCAACCTGGAAATCATTTGCTTTGGTTCTTCTGTCAAAAATATTCTTTATATTTTCTTGTACTGCTTGTGTCCTTTGGTAAACCTCCTCCCTTGTCTGCTGCAAATGAATGGGTTGATTCAGCCTCCTTTGCATGTCATTTTCTTCTGATTATGCTTCTTGGAGAAGTTTCATCACCGAGACTCCCAAGGATGTTGGGAAAATGGCATCCATGCCATATACCAGTTGATAGGGAGACATACCAATGGATTTCTTGGTGTTTAGTCTATCAGCCCATAATGCATGCACTAGCTTGCCATGCCATGCCTTTTGATTTTGTTCCAAAAGCTTCTTGATGATATTAACTAAGCTTTTGTTGGAAGACTCAGCTAACCCATTACCTTGAGGGTAATAAGCTATGGAATGTCCTAATGTGATGTGATATTTATAACAAAATTCAACCATTCTTTTGGATGTGAAGTCAGTAGCATTATCTATGATGATTTTTCTGGGGCAACCAAATCTAGAAAGGATGTTGGTCTCAAGAAATTTGATAATGACTGAGTCGGTGGCATTTCTGGAGGGGATGGCTTCTATCCACTTGGTAAAGTAATCAGTAGCAGTAAGGATCCACTTGTGTTGGGCAAATGAAGCAGGGTAGATCTCACCAATGAAGTCAAAACCCCATTGTTAGAAAGGGGATTCAACAGTAATGGGATGTAAAGGCAAAGGTAAGAGCTTTCTCTTGCCATCAAAAATTTGGCACTTATGGAAAGTCATGACTAGTTTGTGGGTGTCGGGAAACAGGGTAAGCCAATAGTAGCCAGCTCTAAGGATCTTGTTAGCTGTAGTTTTCTAGTAGAGATGGCCTCCACATTCTCCCTCATGCAGCTCATGCATGATCTTTCCTGCATCATCCTCTAGCAAACATTTAAGCAATATGCCTACAGAGTTTTTCCAATACAACATTCCATCTATAATGCAAAATTTCAAATCTTTTTGTTTCAGGAACCTAGCTTTTGTCTTTGATAATGTAGGTGGAGCATTAAGATAAAAGAGGACATATAGGATATCAGCATACCAAGTTGAATTGAGAAATTTTTCTTCAATATAGGGAGTTGTGCACTCTTCTTGTTCTTCTAAAACATCAACCATATTCATATCTAAAGCTTGGAAATTAGATTCAGCCATAAGTTTTGCAAGCCCTTGTCCTTTGACCAGTTTAGTTGGTCTAATTTCTAAGTCATATTCTAAGATAATAGCAATCCACTTTCCCCTTTTACCATCAAGGTCTTCAAGATTCAAAATATCTTTGACAACAGTATGTGGGACAAAAGAAATGATGTGAGAATGTAAGATCTAAACTCTAAAATCTTTCAATGCTTTAATCAAGGCATAGGCTTGCTTCTCCATGATGTTATACTTGAGAGGAGCATCTCTAAGGGCTTTGCTGGAAAAGGCTATAGGTTTTTCTTGCCCTGTCATGTTCTTCTGTAGTAGCACTGCAGCAATGGTGTGTTCAGAGGCAAATGAGAAAATGTAGAAGTCTTTGGTAAAATCGGGACTGATTAGGACCAGTGTTTGAGTGAGGGCTAGTTTGACCAGTTCAAAAGATTTTTTAGCTTCCAAGGTCCATTTAACTCCTATTTAATTTTTAAGAATGTTGGTAATATTCCTCAAGAGTTCAACAAGGTTGGGAATGAACCTCCTTAAGAATTTTATCTTCCCGATGAAATATTGTAACTCCTTAATGTTTCTGGGATGGCTGATTTGTAAAATGCCTTCAATTCTCTTGGGGTCTATTTTGATTCCTTCTTCTGAGATGATGTGGCCTATGAGTTTTCCTTCCTGGAGACCGAATAGTGTTTTCTTAGGATTCAAGGAAAGGCCATACCTCATACATTTCTCAAAAAAATTTCTCAAGTGAACCAAGTGTTCTTCATCGGTCTTAGAGTATACAGTGATGTCATCAAGGTAAATGACTATGAAGTAGACTATGCCTTCTGAGAAAGCTATGTCCATGGCCCTTTGGAAAGTGGCCCCTGCATTCATTAACCCAAATGGAATTTTAACGTAAATTAATGTTCCCCAAGGTGTGGTGAAGGCATTTTTGTGTTGGTCACTGGGGAGCACTAGTACTTGGCTGTAGCCGAAGAAACCATCAAACAGTGAGATTATTTTAGAGCCAACTACCTTTTGAAGTATGTGGTCCATTTTAGGCAAGGGGCAATTTTCCTTTAAGGAGGCCTTGTTCAGATTCCTAAATTCAATGCAAAGTCTAATCTCTCCAGTCTTTTTCCTAACTGACACAAGGTTGGAAACCCACTCTGAGTATCGAAGGGAAACTATGATCCCGGAATCATACATCTTTTTGATCTCTTTCTCAAATAAAGGCAATAGAATAGGGTTTATTCTCCTCAATTTTTGTTTGAAGGGTTTCTGATTCTCTTTAAGAGGAATTTTATGTTGAATAACGCTTGTGTCATATGATTTTAAATCTTCATACCCCCATGCAAAAGCATCTCTAAATTCTTGGAAAAGTTCAATATATCTTTGTTTTATGTGGGGAGGAAGAGTTCTGGAGAGTTTAATCATTTTAAGTTCTTTTAGGCAGCCAATATTACACTCCTCTACATCATTTTCTTTGGATTCCATTTTTGGTTTCTTAACTATATCATTAAAGTCAAAAATATCCTCTAATGGTGCAAGGCCTCTTGGTAATGTATCATCTTTACACTCTAAAACCTCAAGGTCCATTTGGTCTGAATACTCAATAATTTATGCCTCATGAGGATGTGTAAGCAGGTTTATATCATAAAAAGGTGGCAGCTTTGTTTCTAAGGTTTTTTCTTCTGTAGAAACATCCTCCTCATGTCCTAAACTTGGTTTTGTCAATGTAAATTCATTCCTAGATTGTAAAAAATCATCAATTTGTTCATCACCCTCAAACACTTGCCAATAGTCAATGTTGTCAGGTACTATAGGCCAGTGTTTGACTTTGACAGTGTATTGTTCACTTGCAAGTGGTATTTGACAGTTGCTAGCGGTGAAGGCAAGTTCATTTGCAAGAGTATGTTGGGCTCTAGGAATGTAAGCTAGCTCATATTTTTCAAAGGTTTTGAGGAGATCTAAGGTTGCATTTCTGTATTCTCTCAATCTTGGATTCTTAGCTGAATACTCACCTCTAATTTGTTTAATGATTAGTTCAGAATCTCCTTGATCAGAGATTTTCTTAGCTCCTAAGTCTTTGAGTAGGTGTACACCAAGGAGGAGAGCTTCATACTCTGCAATGTTATTAGGGCACTAAAAATCTAGTTTGTAAGAATGGCCTTCATTTGTGTTATGTATCCAGATACCAGCCCCTGATCCAGCCTTGCCACAAGAACCATCAAAGGTTATGTTCCATAGTGTTTCTATTTCATGTTCACCACTTTGTTTTTTTTAGGGGCTGCTAGAGTTTGGGATGATATGTTCTTTAGTTGAGGGTATATCTGGTTGTTCTAGTAGCACTAATTTTTTGTCATTTTCACTCACCTGTTCCCCAATGTCATTTTCATTATACAAGATAAATGAATCTAAGTCCGAATGAATGGAATAGATAGGGGTGTTGTTTAGCCTATCCAAGTTACTCACCATATACTTCATGTGTGACTCTCGGTAAAGTTTTCTTGTCTGGTTGAAAACATGGATAGTGGCATATGACATATCTAGTTGAAGGTTACCCTGAAGTTTGGCTCCCCAAGATCTGGATAAAATCATGCCATACTTAGGGGGAATTTCTGCCACCACTATGTCCATGACAAGACTTTTAGTAGGAATTTGTGGTAGGTTGACACAAAGGTCTTTGATTAGGCCCAGACACTTGACTCTACTGGAATCAAATTAGTACAAATCTTTGTAAGGTTTAGTGATTTCCAGGCCGAAGCTTTCCATCACAACTTTAGGCATGAGGTTGTGTGAGGCTCCAGAGTCCTGCATAGTATTGTGTAACATCTTGTCATGTATGTTTAGACTAGTATAGAAAGGAGGGACAGCTCCTTCTTGATACTTTCCTTCAACCTTAGGTCCAAATAACAATTCAGGTCCATCATCAGTTAAATTTAGTGTGTCAGTATTATTTCCTATGTTCAAGACCTTCAGTACTTGGGATTTATACACTCCTTGGGTTACCAGTTCAGTTAGAGGCATGGTTATCTTAATTTTAGCAATTTCCCCTTAAAAGTTGAAAGGGATTTGGATCTTAGTCATATTTGCATCAGTTTTATCAGCCATAGCCTTGTCCATAAGTTTGGTCTGTTGATTTTGATCAAGGTTTTTAGATAACAGAATTTTTTTAGGACCACTATTAGAGGTACTAGGGCAGCTTGTGTCACTGTTTGGATGGCTATTTTTTTCTTTGTTTGTTTCGGCTTTCTTAGCCATGTTATTTACATTGTCTGTTGTGCTCTTATGACTATTTTCTAGAGCTTTCCTAGCAATAGTATCAATTTGGTTTTTCTTAGAGGCTTCCTGGTTTCTTTTGCTCCTAAGGTCATACTACCTATGGACCTCCATGATGGAATTTTCCAGTCCTAATTGGTAATCTTCAGGGTCTTCATAATTTGTTTGAGTTTGATCAAAGGCACAAAGACCTTGTTCTTCTTCTATGAGAAAAACTTCGTTTTCATTATCAAAGCTTATTAGGTTTACATTGTTCTCTTCAGTTTCTTCCACCCCTCTTCTCTCTCCATTTACATAATTATTTTGGAAAGGTGGCCATATAAGGTTCCAGTTTTTGAGCCCACTCTTACAATATATAAGTGGGCTCAAAAACTTCTCAGGTTTGGTGTGAAACAAATCTAGGAAGTCAAATGAGTGCTAATGAAGTAATAGGCCTACTGGAGGCTAGTAGAGTTTCCAGGTGGAAATTTTTAGCTTTTTTGAAGGTAAAATATATTATGGTCCACCACCAATAAGTAATAAAAACCAATCTAAGGGTGTTTTGGGGTTTTTTGAGTTTCCTAAGGTTTGTGTGAGTGTCCTATAGCTGAGTCATCATTTTGCTAGGATGGTGAAACAAATATTCTACTCTTTAGCTGATAGTGTAAGTTCTCAATGATTTGATAAGGGTATCTGAAGTCCTAAGGGATACTTATTTTTTCACTAACTCAGAGGGTCCTATCATGATTACCATTGTGCTAGTGTGGTGATTAGGTAGCACATAAACTACCAGATACTATCAGTCAATTTTCTAAGCTTAACTGAAGATTTAAATGAGTCTATAGGAGTTTGTTAGGCAACTATATACTCAGAAGGTCCCACCATGATCGCCAGAATGTTAGTGTGGCGATGAGGTGGCATATTCACAGGATTTTCTAAGTCAAACTGAGGGTCTAAAGAGTCTTAAGAGGTGTTTAGGCAATAATATACTCAGAAGGTCCCACCATGATCGCCAGAATCTTAGTGTGGCGATGAGGTGGCAGATTCACTAGATTTTCTAAGTCAAACTGAGGGTCTAAAGAGTCTTAAGAGGTATTCAGGCAACTATATACTCAGAAGTTCCTACCATGATAGCCAGAATGTTAGTGTGAAGATGAGGTGGTAGATTCACTAGATTTTCTAAGTCAAATTAAGGATCTAAAGAGTCTTAAGAGGTGTTCAGGCAATAATATACTCAGAAGGTCCCACCGTGATCGCCAGAATGTTAGTGTCCCGTGATTTGGCAGATTGGTAGACCAAATGACAAGGTAAGATGGAACCAGTCTTTGGAGTCCTAGGACCTAGCCTTCTTGGACTCAGAGAGGGATCTCTCTATTGGGTGCAAACAATGTGTTCTTTTTTCTCTAGGGTTTAGATTTTAGGCTAGTTTTTAAGTGTAGGGTTTTTTTATTGTTTTGGATGGGTAAGATGGTCAAGTGTAATAGGAGGAGTGAGAGTATTTCAAAGCCATTGGGTTGTGGAGTCAAACAAAAGTCAAGGGTGTCTCAATAATGAATAAGAGTGTAGTACAGGCCCAATTTAGCAAGGTGAAAGGATCCTTAAGGTTTATGGGTGAAGTGGAATGGACATCAAGTTTGTGAATTAGATAGGGCAAAGGGCAATCAAGAATCCTTTGTCAAATACCTAAGAACGAGGAGGTCTTGAATATAATCAGCACAAGATACTAAACATGAGCTAGGGAAAACCATTCACTCTATGATAATATATCAAACCAATAAACATCCAAGATAAACATTTCAGTGAAACATAGGATCATTAGAGCTTCTAACTTTAGAAATTCACCTTCAGAATTTGGGGAAAACATATAAGATAGCACAATAACTCAATTTATGAAGAGGGGACTCCTAAAAATCATAAACAAAGCTATAAGAACTTTGAAACAAGTTGATAAGCATGGACAAAGGGCAAGATCGAGCGAGACCACTTTTACTTAACCTAGCAGGCAATATTTCAAAGATAAGGCTTCACGATAGGGTTTTGAAAGCTTCAAACAAGCAGGGCATACCGTGAATCATATTTGTAAATTAACATACTAACCATTCATGAAACAAAAACAATTTTTAGTGAACATAAGGAGCAATCAAGAATTCCTTAAGCAGACCAAACAGAAGAAAACATCAAGGCTATAACAAACAGGAGGATTGAGATGCCTCAAAGAGCATGTCTCAACCTATACTTTTCTGATTTATAGCAGCTAAGAGAAATGAAACATAATGACAACAAAAAAAACAATAGAAAAATTAGGAAGACATCACCATTCACCAAGCTAAGGAATCCTGTAAGCAAGCTTCTCCATCATCAAGCCAAACAAGCCATTCATCAACTCCACAACTCCAATTTCTTCTCCAAGCACATAAAACCATGTATATTGCTCTCAAAGCTCATCAAATGCCAACAAAATACATAGGGGCCTCATGCTCTATTTATGGATCAAAGGAGGACTAAAACCCTAAATATGGTACGAAAATGTCAAATTCAACCATAAATGTCATTTATGGCCAAGAGACCATGCAAGGCCCAAGGCACATAATATCCTAAGAAATAAATGCCAAAATAACTATTTGCACCTAATTCTAGAGTAATTTGCCTTAAAAAACTCAAAAATATCTATTGGCAATGAATGAGTGTGTTTTGTTGACTTTTGGTCCAAAACACACTAGACAGCCTCTGTGCGCAGCGCCACTTCAGCAGAAAATAAGGTCTCTTGTGGCTGAGTTTTGGACCCCTTCCCGATATCGGATTTGGCTCCATGATGGCTCGTTACAAAGCCTGATGAGTGTAATTTCTAGAAATTCTTGAGTTGGGCTGATTTAGTGCCGTTTACCTATTCAAAAACCAATTTTACCAACACTGCTCTGTGCACAACACCTGGTCTGAAAATGAGGCAGAAAGGTCAAAATTTTGATGTTTTTTGAACTTTTGGGGGTTCAAAAATGCTCCAAATGATATAAAATTTGGTGAGAAGACTACTAGTGATGAGAGGAATGCAAAAATTCAAATTTTGCAAGCTGAGGATGCACCAAATTTGTGTGTAGCTCCTAGGGTGCTACGCATAGAGACCTCAAATTTTCAAAAAAGACAAAATTTTGTCCAATTGGGCCCAAAATTGGTGGAGAGGTCCCTCACAAGGTCTTGGACACCTATTGAGAAGCCTCAGCCAAAAATCCAAGGCTATCATGCTCCTTTTCCCTTTTTAGGTTTTCTAGCTCCATGAGGGCCTCTTTCAGTTTGGCACAAGCAAGCATGTTTTTCTTTGCATAGTTCTTGGTCATTTTCTTTTGGAGAGCGAGGCCCCTCTTTACCTTCTTTAAATGCTTATTCTCCTCTTTGTAATAGTGAATGACATGTTGTGCCATCTCAAACTCTCTTTCCCACTCCCTAAGTTGTGCATCTTTGGTTAAGAGTAGTAATCTAGTGGTCATCTCCTTGTCCTCATTGTCATTATCTAGATCAATGAACTGAGGCTCTTGAGAAGTCTTCTTGATTCTCTTACTCCTCCTCACCTTTACCTGCTGCTCACTACTTTCCATATTTTCCTTGCCTTTTTCCTTGGGCTTGATAGCTGGAGGAGAAATGGCCCTTTGCCTTTTTGAGGCAGCAAACACATCTCTCTTTCCTCTATGGTATGTGCATGTGAGAGGAGTGGTGATGGTTTTGGAGGTGTTTCCATCATTGCCTTGACCCTTGTTATTGTCACAAGCCTTTTCACTTTTGCCATGGCTTCCATGAGTCACCTCATGCCTCATTGGGTCACTGTTTTCTTGATTCTTAGCATCATCATCATCATTGTCTTCCTCATTGTTTTCTATACTGTAAATTTGGCCTTCAAATTGATCATTACTTTCTTCACTTGCCTCACTTTGGCTTTGTTTTTCTTTAATGTCTTCTTCTTTATCATTCCCTACACTGTCACTTTGATTTTATTTGTCATTAAGAGGCTGATTAGTGTCATGACAGTCATGACATCTATCATGATTGCCATGACTATTTCCTTGGCTACCTTGCTCATCATTGACTGTCTTATCAGTGCCATTGCCTTGGTCACCGCCTGCTTCTTCAAAATCTATTTCAGCATCATCATTTCCTTGTCCTTGATCTTCTATTTCCTCATCATCTCCCTCTGTGTCTTCATCTTCATCATCTTCAATACCTTTTTCTGCACTTGGGAGTGATTCCTTTGTATTATCACTATCACTGTCTTGCTGAAGTGTTCTTTGTTTTTACCTTCATGGTTGTCATGTTCATCTTCCTCTTCCTTGTCATCATCACCCTGATGCTCTTCTTCATCAAACTCTGTGTCTGCCCCAGTGTTTTCATCACTTCCATCATTATCTTCTTGTTCCTTACTACTAATGTCTCCTCCTTGTTCCTTAGCAAACTCTGTACTTGCCTCACTGTTTTCTTCATTCCCACTGTCATCTGTTTGTTCTTCATTATTATTTCCAACTTCTTGTCCATCATTACCTCTGTCATTATCTTCACTTGATGTATCAAGAGAAGAGGAAAGAGGTAGGTTTCTTTGTGGATAAGGCATAGGTGGAGGTGATGGAGGAGTGGAGGTAAGTGAGTGTGAAGTGGAGGGGAAATTCTGCTAAATGAAGGCTTGGGGATTTGCAAATACATCATGTGAGATAAAAACTTCCCAAGGGATTCCCTGCTGCTCCAGCTAGTGAAAAACAATCATCTTACTCAAGGAATGGTGAAAAAGGCTTTGCATTTGATGGGCATAACTTCTTTTCTTGACCACTGAAGCCATCTTGTCAATTCTCTGGAAGAGATAGTATGGTAGGTTTACCAATTTAACCTTAGTGAAGTGCATTAGCAGCCTTATATGATATGAATAAACCCTAGGGTACCTCCCCTCACAAGTGAAGTATTTGATGGTCTGCCTCATCAGTAGGGCATATCTCTCTAGCAGGTGGGAGAATGGGAAAACAGCCTTGCAGCCTTGTTGGAAACTTGGTTTAAGGAAGGGCTCATAGTAACTCAAGGCCAATTTCTTCTGATTGAACCATCTCTCACCAAAATCTGGTATACATGTGGCTTTAGAAATGGATTCAGATGAGAGTTCAAACTTTACTCCTGCTAGGTTGACCTGGTGGTTTTGTAGGCTGAGGATGAACAACCTAGTCAAATCTGAGTGGTTTTGGACTTGTTTAACCTTCTCACAAAACTGATAGCATCCAACATCCTAAAAACATGTAAGGATCATGGGAGAGGAGGTGATTTGAATGGTATCCAAAGGATCAAACCTATTATTTCTTCCTCCCTTATGCTTTGGCTTGATAGGCCTTTGGCCTTCATCATTGTTGGTACTGATATCTTCCTCAGACATGATGACTGGTCTAGAACAAAATGATTTTTTGGCTTGGTGAGAGCCTTTAGGTCTTAGGGAGGGAAAATGAGTGGTGTCTGGAGGCAAAAATTTTTATTTTGGCCACTTTTTGAGCAAATTTGGCCAAAAATCACCGGTGCGTAGCATCACCCAACTGGCCGTTCAGGTCGGCCCCTCTGTGCATAGCACCGGGTCGGGTCAGGCGCTGGCAGGCCTATGCAAAACACAGAAGGCTTATGTGGGTGAGTCGGGTGGTGAACGGGCCTGTCGGGCCCTGTCGGAGCGGAGCGCTGTGTGAAATGCAGGCAGTTGGGTGCCGGACTGGGCCTGTGCACAGTGCCTTCACCGGTGCGTAGCACTTGCCCTCCGGTGCACAGCGCAGTGTATTTTAACACTGCAGCTGCCTCCTCTGTGCGCAGCACCGACAACCCGATGCATAGAGCCTCCGTCGGTGCGTAGCGCCTCCATCGGTGCGTAGCGCCTAAAACTTTCACCCAAATTTGCAGAAAACCCCAGAAATTTTTTCAACGGCTCTCCTCTTCATTTTCAAAGACACAAATGAGTTGGGGAAGAGGTCAAGGAGACCTTTATAACCTTTTCGAAAAATAATTTCATGCCAAAACCCACTTTTGTAATGTTTTCTCTCCCTTCTTTCTTTTCACTAACTTTTTGGTCTTTTTTTCTTGGAGGTGGCAGAACCTTTAGAAAAATGGTTTTTTGATTTGGCTGGAGAATTTTGATGTCTCCCTTCAGACTGAAAAACTCTTTAATAAGCTCAAACATGTGCCTCTTACCCATACTTTAAAACATGAGCCTTTTCTTGAAAAGCAAAGGTCATTTTGACAATTTATTGACGAAAAAGTCATTTAATGACATTACTGCTCTGTTTTGGAAGTTTTCTTCACTTATGTCCTTTTCATGAACTTCAAAGCCTATAAATATAAAATTTGTGATCATGTTGATACTTTCACCTTGGAACCTCAGTCATGTATTTTTGATGCCTTTAATTTTCTTGGTGGAGAGATTAAAAGAATAATTTTGCCCTTCCTCCCACTGACCTTCTGTCATGTATCTCATTGTGAATCAGTGGAAAACCTCTTAGTTTGAAAACCCTAGCAGGTGGTGTCAACAACTCCTTTAGTTGTCATGTGTGCCACCGTTGTGGGAAAACTCAGGTCTGTTTTTCCTTATCAATTTTCCTGTAGGTAACCATATTGACAATCCTGCAGGAGTGTCAGTCATGGCTAGCTATCTTTTGCAAAATATACTTTGATAAGGAAAACACTATTGGAGGCTTTACTGCTTTGCTTTAGATCGGTGATATATTTGTTTCTCAGACCACTTTGACAGTGAGGTATCTCTGGTTTTCTCCTTAGTCTTTTCATCTCATGTTTGCCTCCCCTTTGACCATTTGAAAATGCCTTTGACTGTACCTTTGAGAAGTCAAACCCTTGGACTGATACTCTTTGTCCTTTTGTCCTTTGGTGAGGTGAAAACAGTCCCTCTTTGTCAAAACCTGGAGGGCAGCTTGAAACCCTTGACATGCCATCTGTTGTTATGAAGGAGGCTCTTTGTCATCATTTGACCTATTTTTCATTCTTCCCAAACTCCTAGGTTTTAGGGCTGCTTAGAAAAAAGTAAATAGTGTTGTCTTTTAAGTTCTCTGAAACTTCTCAAAACTCATTTATCATTTCTAAAGAATATTCAATTGTGCACTGATGGAGTGGATGTGACCATTGCCCTTGTAACCCTAAACTAATTTTCTGCTTTAGTTCACTTGTTTTTCCAAATCAGTCACAAACCCTGATTCTCTTCAAACATATGCATGTTGCTTTCTTCTTTGCTGTGAATGGTCTTCTTGTTATGGTTTTCCCCATTACCTTACCTCTTTTCTAGGTTGATGGCCATTTGATTCTTTTGCAGAAATGTGAGCAAGGGGCAGCTGTCCCCCTACAAGATTTGTGCTTTAGGCCCAAAGGCCTTCCTTGAATGACCTTTTTTATCATTTTTGAACAAAATCACTTGTCCCTTTCTTCTTTGAATTCAGTTTCTTCATACGGGAAAAACAAAGTTTGTAGGATACCAAATCCACCCTATGACTTGTGAAACCCTAGGTGACCTAGTGGAAGGTTCCTTGGACTTGGATTTTGGACTAAAACTTAGAATCTGGGGTCATCAAGTGTTAGATAGGTTTTTATGATAAACTGATGTATGGAAGATCCAAAATCCAATGTACTTGATTTCTCTAAAGAGCCTACAAAGATAGTTTGATACCATCAATGCTTGGGGTGTATTTTTGGGAAACATAACAAAGTTGTTTGATTGGTGACCTTAGGTAGCAGTGGGGGGTTTTAGGCAAAACAAAAACAAAGGATTTGGGCCAGAGGTGACAAAATCTAGACAAAATGAGTGACATGAACCTATAATGGGTTTTCTGGGACTGGTAGGCAAAGCTTGACATGATGGAATGATGAAATAGTGAAAAATTATCTTAAGGATAATGAAGGTAGTGAGATTTCTAGAACTCACAATGTTTATGAACTTTGTTTCTAGAAATCTTGGCATAATCATTTAGTCATCAAAAAAGGCAAAAATTACTGATGACTAACAAGATGCGTCCGTAGCGATATGAAATGGAAATTTCTAGTTTTGTCCTCGTAAAACAGGTGTTGTTTTTACACAGTTTTTTAACTTCAGGAAGGCCTATTCACACTTCCCTGTCCACACAAATTCTGCATCTTTCATGAGTAATGAAAACAGAGGAGACAAAATCTTTCAAAATTTCTCTATAAATCTCCTATAGTATCCTACATGTCCCAAAAAACTACGTACCTCTTTTGAAGTCTTAGTGGTCGGGATTTTTGAGATTACCTCAATTTTTGCAGGATCTACCTTGATTCCATCTGCCGAAATGAAATTTCCCAACACAATTCTCTTGGTCATCATCATGTGGCATTTCTGTGTGCTCGAAGCAACATTAGTTTGTTCACAACATTCTAGAACTTTTTCCAAGTTAGCTAATGTTGTCTCAAAGGCATCCCAGTAGGGTGTAAAATCATTGATAAAGATTTCAAGGCAGTCATTCAAAATATCGGAAAAAATACCCAATATTTCCCTCTGAAAAGTTGCTGGTGCATTACAGAGGCCAAAAGGAAGGACTCTATATGCAAAGTACCCCATGGGAAAGTGAAGGTTGTCTTGTCTTGGTCTTCCGAGGCAATTTGTATTTGATTATAGCCACTAAACCCATCTAGGAATGAAAAGACCTTTTTTCCAGAGAGAGTATCCAAGACCTTATCAATGAATGGTAAAGGAAAATGGTCCTTTTGAGTAGCCTTGTTAATTTCTCTATAGTCAACACAGACTCTCCATTTTCCGTTCTTTTTCAGAATTATGACAAGTGTAGACACCCACTGACTGTCAGAGATGGGGTAGATGAAATTAGCATTAAGGAGTTTCTGCAATTCTTCTTTCACTATCTCCTTAAGTGTGGATTTCATTCCGCGCTGCGGTTGTCTAACTAGTTTGCAGTCCTCTTTAATATAAATGCAATGAGTGCATAGGCCAAGATGGATTCCTTTCATATCCATATAGTCCCATGCAAATTCCTTTTTGTATTTCTATAACAGATGTATCATCAATCTGTTTTGCTCAGCAGTCAAGTTAGGATTGATGTTTAAACATTTCCCAGGTTTGATTTCAACGGGGTTGTTGATAGTATGCGGAGTGGTCTTCAAATGTTCAATAATTGCATCATCTACCTCATCTTCTTCCCCCATATCTATAATGGAGGCAGCAGAGAGTGAATTACTAATAAAACCATTAATGATATCGTCATATGTTTCATCCTTAAAGAATTGTGCTTTTCCAAGCGTGAGAAGAGGTAGGGAAAGATTAGATTCAGGTGAAAATTCGCCCCACAAGGGACAACTCAAATCCATATGAGGTTTGCTGGGGGATAAAGATTCAGGTTCTGAGTGGCCTTCCAATTTGAGACCACCATAGATCTGGACCTACATCCAATATATGCGTCTGCAGTGGCCAGCCACGGTCTCCCCAAGATTAAAGGATGACCCCCTAGGTTGGATTTGGTTTGTAAAATGAGAAAATCAGCCGGATAATTCCAAAAAGCCACAGTGATAACCACATCTTCTATTATTCCCTCGGGCTTGACACAGGACCTATCTGCTAATTCAAGCATTATGGGTGTAGGTCTAAGTCCATGAAGTCCTGGGGAGATGAATAGGTCTTTAGTCATGACATTAATGGTTGCCCCTAGATCAATCAAAGTATTGGTTATATTTTGATTGTCAATATGGACATTCACTGTAGGGTTCCCTGGGTCATTATATTTAGTCAACAAAGGCTGACCAATCATGAGAGTGGACAATTTCCACATGACATGGATAGTAGCAAGGTATTTAGGCTTTCTTCCAGGCTTTTTGACGCATAGATACCTCACTATTTTAGCATAGATAGGTACTTCCATAAGAGCTTGTAACAACGGGATTTGCACATAAAAATATTGCAATTCCTTGAGGAATTCAGATTCAGGTTATGAGGCCACGCCGGTTTCAGTTAATCGTTGAGGTTATGGAGGATTATGAATGCTAACAGCTGAGTCAGCTATCACAGATGCACCAGCCTTGCTCAGATTGGCTATTGTAGAAATAGCAGATCCTCCCGTGTTGGTTGCTACAGATGTAACAGTGGGTGTTGTATCAGTTGTTACATGTGTAACAGCTGCCTCAAAATCGCCCATATCCTTTCTAGGTGACTCACATTCTTCGGTAATAATGGGAGTATGCTCAAGTCTGATTACTTTCCCTGATCGAAGTTGAACCTCGTTAATTCCAATAGAAGTAATAAGATAATTTTGGAGGGTAATCGGAGAATCCATGCTCTGGGCTGCCTTATTATTTGAATTGGGGTTAGGTTGCATAGGTAATTGGGGTCAGACAGAAGGTGTAGGATTTTTAATAGAAGGCAGTTGTAACTTTTGTTGTTGTATTGATAGTGGAGGGGGTACTGGACCTTGGACGTTACTTCTCCAGTTCTTACCCCAAGGATTGGGTTATGATGGAGGATATTGCATTGGTGGAGAATACGGCCACTAGTTCCATGGTAAAAACAATTGTGTTGAGGAAGGAGTAGGATACTGCCATGGATATTGCTGACTATTATAAACATTATTCCAAGGATAAAAAGAGGAAAAATCTGAAGCCATACCTGTAGGTCATGGCTTCCATGGTCTCTTTGATCCGATGAAATAAGAAGACTGGACATCCTCACTTGATTCTTAAAGTATCGCCTTCAGTCTGGGAAATTCAGGACATTGATTCGTAGAATGCGCCAACTCACAGATATTGCACAGATTGACGCTATTTAGTCCACATTCTCTTTCCAAATTTTTCTTTTTTCATCGGGGACATAATATTGATAAGGCTTCTTCAGCTTCTGCTTGTGCTTTCTTAACTTGTACCGTAGTGATCTAGGCTGAGAGAGTGCTAATGAGGTCGGTTTTAAAATCCTCAAATAGATTCCCGATCTCTGCTCTGGTTACTCCTCCACTCATGGACTTCTATATCTGGACTGAAGGGTCCCGAACTAAACTTTTCCCTTTGACCAATCCTCTTGAGCTACATAGGCAAAGCTTCATTATTTCATCAAGCGGTTCTTGCAATATGTCCCCTTTTCCCAATAGGTTTAGATGCTCCAGACAATCATCTCTTATACCTCTTAAGAATATTGGCTTTAGAATTTCTGGGACTAAGTTACTGAACTTAAACCTTTTTAAATTGTAGTGAAATCGCTCCATATAGTCTTCCAGGCTTTCCTCCTCCTTCTATGCAATTATGAAAATCTTGTCCTTCAAATCCCCGGTTCGATAGTAATCATGATACTTAAAGAGGAAGGCCTCCCTCATGTCATTCCAGGTTCGAATCATGCCAACACCCAGTCTCATGAACCATATTAATGCTGCTCCTTTCAGAGTAGCAGGGAATAATTCCAGCTTCTGGGTGTCTGAAGTGTAGTCGTAACCTCTACACATCACATCAAATTCGAACAAAAAGGTATCAGGGTCTTCAACAGCCATCCCTTGAAAGGATGGTAGGGATGATAAAGGAATCTTCTTCATAGGAGCCTCATCCCATGTTACTACTATTGGGAATTCAAAAGTAACAAAGCTATCTGTCTTGACATTCTCGTCCCCCATTGTTGATTCTTCCTGATGGGATGAACTAATTTTGGAGTGTGATGGAGATTAATAAATAAAAGGATCAGGTTGTTCCAGGATCAGTTGTTTAACAGCACTACCAGTGCCCAAATGATGATCAATTAAATGTTGTTCCTCAGGTCCCTGATGCTCCCCAATGGTCTCTCTGTGTCCTTCAATTCTCAGATCCTGATCAATGATTTTCCACTGATGTTTTGAATCTGGAGTCTTGATATCAGGAGTGGATATGTTGTTCGAAGGGTGGTGAGGTCCAGACACAGAAGACACTGATGGCCCAGGCTTTGATATGGTAGCTTCTTTCTGTGGTCCTGTCTTCCTATTATCTCTGTATGACATGGACTATTCATTTTCTGCCCTGACATCAGATCTCCAAATAATTTCTTTCTTCCCAAATCTGCACTCTTATTTTCCTTCTTACGACCTGTCTTTCAGGTAGTCAGTAGAGTGGGGGGTGTTTGTACATGTTGATATCATCCTACCAGCACACATGGGCCCTATGTGTATCAATTCATCCTATAAGTGATTCAGTTTCTACAGCAGTGAGCCCGCTCAATTTTGTTAGAGCGATGCACAGGTTCTTACCTTTCGTCTTACCGCCCAGTGACTGTATAGCTGAAGACACCCTAAAGGAACACCCAAAAGTTCAAACTTCTAAGTGTCCCAGCAAGAGATTGGTGAGCCCGCTCAAGTTTGTTAGAGCGATGCGTAGGTTCTTACCTCTCATCTTACCGCCCTACAATTGTGTCGCCAGAGACACACTAAATAAAAAAATGCCCAAAAATTCACACTCCTAAGTGTCCCAGCAAGACTTTGGTGAGTCCACTCAAGTTCGTTAGAGCATTGCGTAGGTTCTTACTTCTCGTCTTACTGCCCGAAAATTGTGTCGCTGGAGACACTCCAAAAAAAAACATGGAAATTGCACCTCTAAGTGCCCCAATGTAGCATTGGTGAGCCCGCTCAAGTTCGTTAGAGCGTTTCGGAGGTTCTTACCTCTCGTCTAAATGCCTGGCAATTGCAAATTGGGTACACTCTATCTTCTAAGAAACAACTCTGATTGATTGGATCGTCACTGACATCCCTGGAAACGACGCCAAAATGTTGGGTTTTATTAATCACTATTAAATGACTAAAATAGTACACGTAAATTATCAATCCAGGGATGTCTTTTATTTCAATGACATCCACACTGTCTGTGTCGATACACCCAACCAGAAGCAAATCCAAATAAAGGAAATTTTTGTTGAAGTAAATGCTAGAAATAAATCACTCATGCAGAAATAAAATGATCTACAAGACTGTAATCGCACTTCAATTAATATTTTCTAGCGTGCCACACAACAATTATCCAGCTGGTATCTCTAACCTCATATGTGTAAGAACATACAAAATATTGAAATTGAAGCGGATATATTCATAGCTAAAACAGAAGCAACAACACCTCTACTGATACATAAACAAAATACAAAACAAACACATATACACAACTACCTTAATCACTACAATCCCTGCTAAAGAGGAGGGCTCTTCCTCCCTAGCATGGCACAGGTAGAGAAAGAACTTAACGGAAACTAAATCAGATAACGCATGTAACAGCAATAATAGGATAATCTGTATTAATATGATCAAAATTACAGAGCCAAATTAATGTTGTTCTCTACTTACTTTTCGACCTCAAGGGTCGACAACTATATAGTGGTTACATCTCAGAAAAACAAGGGATAGATCAGTGATGAGAACCTTATGATTCTCATGCTGATCAAAATAGAATACATATGGGTATAACCACTTCTTAATAAAATTCTGACTCGAAAATTATAGATTACAATCAAAATTGTCTAGAGGTTGTTATCCAAAAATACAATACTTAATAACTTCTATAGCTATCACGATAAACCACAACTGTAGTGTAATAGGTAGAGGACAGGTCAGCAATAGGAGTTGATGAGATCCATTCAGTGGTACAGTTGTAACAACGATTCGCCAACGGGTCCATAATAGCAAAGTGTAACAACATCATGGTGTAAAAATATCACTGTAACAGCACACCCTTAACTGCTCCTGTATGCCTCGTGCTCGGGATATTTTGTGCTACAAGTGACAGTTGGCAAGACAACACAAAGACCATAGATCTTCTCCAAACATTCATCCTCAATTATGTAACAGCGGAAGTTGTAGATTTGGTTTCTGTAGCAGCAAGACTTGTAGATTTGTTGGCTTAATAGCAACAATGGCTTTAATTATAAAGATACACAAGAGGTATTTATAATAATAAATATTTATTGATATGATATGAATAAGATAATATGATTGAATGATTACAATGAGGTCCCGCTTTTATACCTATGCAGGTACCTTTTCACGAATGGACATGTCTTTTAGACATGCCTTTTCATTAACCTAATGACTATTTTACATAATCCCTATTTGATTAATTAGTAATTATATTTATTCTATTAATGACTATATTTATTACATTAGTTATGAATTAGGTTCATAACAAATTAGTCATAAAAAAGGCACGATATATCATAATAATTGATGAAATTTTAGAGTAATGAAAATAAGGTGAAAAAACACAAGTTAAGATAGAAAGGTGGGAAAAAGAGGCAAAGATAGTCCCATCGGGTATAGTCATGAGGCAAAATAGGGGAAACAAATGTAGGAAAAGTGTGCAAAACTAGCACCCAACAGCTAGGACCTTACATCATTAGTAAGGAATTGGGTAAGGGGGCATACCTTCTAGAGGATTTCGAAGGCCAACTCCTTCCTAACCCTCACAATGAATTGTACGTTAAGAGATTTTAGCCATAGCATCTCCCATTGAGGTGCGTGTTTTATTTTTGTCATGAATTTAGGTAGCTTGCATTGTTCATCATCATCTTATTTTTTGTCTTGTGGTGCCTTTCATATGGATCCAGCATCCATACCATATATCGGTTATGCCAACGGTGCAAGTCATTTCTCCCAGAATCTAGCCTCAACAGCTTGGGCCATTTCCCCCCATACAATCGTTAGTCCTCTCCAACGACCTATGCATTGGATCTGCCACCAATAACCAGGTTGAATATGATGCAGTGATAGGTTTATTATTCAATGTCCTTGATCATTTCATCCTTCATCTTCATGTTCGTTTAGATTCCTTGTTTCTTGTCATGCAATTGAATGGCGTGTATCGTGTGAATAACCATGTCCTTTTTAGAAGATATTTACGAGTGAAATTCTTAGTGCGTGAATTTGAAACCATTACATTTAGTCATGTACCTAGAGCCCAAAATCACTATGTAGATAGCATTGCAAACAATATTCTAGATTGGCATTTATCAAATGCATTTAACACAAGACAATAATCATAAACAAATGGTGAACCATATACTCGTCATATATAAAAATATGCATATCCATAATATGTATCGACAAAATCATAAATGTTTTGGAGTCCACTACTCTAATAATTCCTACATTCCCATAGCATGCTACAAACTCAAAACTAGGGGCACCACATGCCCCTACATCTAATCACTATCTAGAGGGTCTTGAGTGAATGGCTCGGCTCCTGCAGCTCGCAGATCCTGCACAGCCTATTCGTCCATCGCCATGCGCCGCATGACCCCTCGCCATTCCAAGGGTAGAATGATACATCCCTCGATGTGCCGGTTCTCAATATTGTGCCATCCGTGCTCAGATACACCGGTTAGCATCATCTCACACCTGCGGTGGACATCCTCCAACAGAGCCTCCAAGTCAGGTCTCTGATCTCCTCGCGCTCCACTAGACTTCGTAGCCCCAAGCGCTGCGGGTTGTCCCATATACCCTGCTGACTTCACTGGTGCTATATCTGCATAAAAAAAGTAACGAATTAGTACCACATACATATTATAAAAACTTTAAAATGCATCATAATATATAGCAACTTTCACTTACCATCTAGTCCCCATGCTCAACCCGTCGGAAGTGGCAAGTCAAGGTCCCCCTAAAATTTCATACCACTATATGGATAGTCGTCTATGTAAAGTGGCATCGGATCCTAATGTGCAAAGAACTCGTGTCAGAACATCAGTCTGACTCCCCCACCTCCTCCTCTCCGTAATATCTGCCTCTAGTGGGACATCCTGGGCTCCTGTGGGCCCCCATCCTGGATCTGTACATGAGGTCGAAGTGTGGGGATCTTCTCGAAGAAGAACGAGCACAACATTGTACCAAAAGCACAGTAATGGTTCACCTATCGCTTGCATAACGACAGTTTTCGTTTCACTGATGACATCATCATCTCATCCCACCCATAGTAGGTCCCACTCAGTACACTCTCAACTAACATCATCTACCCCCTAGTGATGTGGTGGAACACCTGGTTTCCTAAGATCTGCAGTACTACGGCGGCGACAACTCATGTCTCTAGTCTCACTAGATCACCGCTAGGTATGGTTGTGCCCTTCGCATGAACATCTGGTCTGCAGTGCCGTTCAATGAACTCTGATATGTTCTGCCCCGGTGGTAACACCGAATGTATATTTCCCACCACCCCTAGTGGCAGAAGTTTGGTCAAGAAGTAGCTGTCCTATATTGTTAACTCGATCTTATGCCCCTTCACTATAAAGGCCTCCTGGTCTGGATCCTGGTAGCTGACTATCTTGGATAGCAAGGGCTCCCCTACTTGCATCAGTGGGTTCTCACCCAACTTGAGAAACTTGTACCTCTCAAGTGCGCCTCGGACCACCTGATCCCCCTAGATCTCAGCACGAAACGCATCCAAATCCCTATCTATCTAGTTTATCTTTAGCTCTGCCATACCTGCACAAACCCATCATGTTTTTCAGCTCAAAGAAAGATACTCATCAAGTCCCGGTTCCCAGCCAAAAATAGGAAAAAACCCACTTTTTGGCCAACTCGCATTTTTCAAACCCTATACCTGCGAGCTCATAGTTTTCCCCTCTGTAAACTATGAGCCAGGTCACAGTACAAGGCCTAGGAAGTGTGAGACGGTCGTGAGGATGGGCAGAATGTTTTTCCTGGGCTCCGAGCACCTAATATGAAAAATTAAACCGCTAAAAAAGTATAGTAGGGTTAGGCCACCAACCTGTAGCTGATGGATCTCGATTCCAATGGTCGATTTGTCTGCTAAAATCACCGCAGTATTTAGGGCATTCTCCTCCTCTCCAAATTCACCACAACTCCACTAGAAAATGAATCAAATTGGACGGAAATTGCCCTATTAAAATAAAAACCCTAATTTTTCTTTCACTAATTGCGACCAAACCGTAGCTCGGTTTGACAAACCGTCAGCACTGTTGGAAATCTCACACCGAGCTCTAAAATGGTTATTATTTTGTTTTCGGTGATTTGATACTTTACCCGGAAGCCATTTTTCTAAGAATGGTCACTTCGTCGCCTCTAAAAATCGGATTTCTTCACTTGCACTACTTTTACTTGGGGCTCCACTTTGCTTTCATACTTTTCAATGCGTGTGTTGGTTTCCATCATGAGTAGCCACATTTTTATCATGTTTTTATGGTCCCCACCGGGCCTATTCTGTTTGGCAGCCTCATCGAGTCACCCTTGATCAGAGCATCCGAATTGAGTCACCTTCACATTCATGGAGTCCGTCCTGAATCCATTTTTCCTCCTAGTATAGTATCCCATCCTTTTGTGCCTTTTTCCTCTCTCGTGTCACCCATTTTGGCCTCCATTCATACTGTCCCCCATCCCCTCTAGAGTTGAGTCAGTTGCGGACAGGTCATCCATGCTTTTATGCTCTGACAAGGGAAGTCGTATTTCCGCTACTCAGTATCCCCCCTTCCATTACCATCCCTGGTTTCAGTCCATTAGTCACTTTACTGTGATCCCTCATGCCTTAGTTGAGGATTCCTCATTGCCTCACCTATGGCAGAGCTCCTTTTGTTGACATCAACACATTCATTCCAAAAGACAGGTCTAGAGGGTGATGTACCTTGGTTTCAGGTTCCATTCTTGTTTGGTGCCTCGGATTAGGCAAAGGGACTCATCAATGCCCTTTGACTTGTTTGTGTATCATCTGCTCCGCTTCAGCTCATTGATATTCATATACTTGATGGTTCGGTGATTCAGCAGATTGTACCAGTGATTCCTGGGTTTGTGTGAGATGTTTCAGACCTCATGAGGGGGTGGCCCTTCAGGTAGCCCCTCACATGCCCAGATGACCTCATATTTTGCTACAGCCTCATATGCAGCTCCACAGATTTTATGGGTTTAGTTCCAGCCGCTTGCAACGCCTCTAGCATTCATGTATCACTCAGATGATCCATTCATATTTTCAGAGCCCTTTCTTGTTTATCAGGGCTTCTTTGGTTGTTATCATGTCTCATGTACTCATATATTATTGTATTCAGTCCTACCTGTTGTCCCAGGCGTAGTATGTATGTGGGATCCATTATATTTTTTTCTGGCCCATTTTATGCCAGCATGTCATGTATCATTTATCATATACTTCATAGCTCAGTCTCATTTTGTTGGGCACACCATTATTCTTTGTACTTTGCCATCTTGTCGGGCATAGGTATGCCTCCCCCGCCTCACTGAGAACAGGTACCCAAACATTAAAGGAGACTTCTTTTGTTTGTAGGTCTCACCCCCTCAGTTATTGTTCTCTCTTGCTTCACTCTTTCTATGCATCTCTCTCTCTCTCTCTCTGACCCCCCTTCGGTGTCTGGTGATTGTGTTTTTACAACGTACTTCGGTCATACAATTAGCTACTAACGCTCACACGTTGGGGGGCAATCTGTGACACCAATTTTTTATCATCTAACCATTTACATTTAGATGGATCAAAGTACACCATATAAGACCAATTTTACAATATCAAATTTGCTTTCACTATAAGAAATAATTTAATAAACCATATTTTATTAAGTTATTTCTGGTTCAAATAAAAACCCCGTGAGGAATAGTTAAATAAATCCTTATTTATTTGATTTTTCTCTAAAAATAATTAATTAAATCATTACTTAAATAATATCCCTAGTCATATTTAACCCAATTATGAGAAATAATTATATAAATCATTATTTTTCTTATTTTTCTCTAGGAATAATTAATTATATCATTATTTAGTTATTATTCCTTGTTAAATTTGACTAAATCACCTAGATAATTAAACAAATCATTATTTGTTAAATTAATCCTTAACCCCATTCTTGAAACGATAAATAAATCATTTATTTTTTTATTATTTCGAAATAAAGGTATTTAACCAATTTAGATTCATTTTCCCTCCAAAAAAATATAATAAAATATTCCAAGTAGTTATAATAATAATATTTTATTATTCGCCATTATCGAGGATAACTCAATATTTTGTTATAAATAGGAGGGTTTCCCATTCATTATTCACTTTGATCACTTTCATTTTCATTCTTTGGTCATTCTCATTGCTGCTACTATTTTCTTGCTCCTTGAGCTTCCATAGGGTTCATCACATTTCGAGTTTTCTACACCATTGAGAGAGAAGAACTTTTGGATCTGAAGCATTGAGGATAGCCAAGAACCCATCCCATTGAGGGGGACTGGTAACATCATTCTTTTTTCCCTTCCCAGGTGTTAATACGTATAAAATTCTTTATATCTTGTCTTATCCGTTGGATATTTGGAGAAACTTTTATTTCTTTTTACTGTTTAACTGCTTTTACTGCATAGATCTGGGTTTTTGCAACATTTGTTTCGACTATCTATTGCAGATCTAAGGAAGTTAAACAACCATCTTTGTTGTTAGGGTTGTTTGTCACACACAACTAAAGTGAGCTCTTTTCGTACACTTACGTTAAGAATTTACACTAACAAAAATTATGATGTAAAAAGTATAATAGATTTGTTTTAGTTTAGTTTCATTAATATTGCACGTTGTTATTTTATGCTTCGTTGAGTTTTTTTTTCCTTCCATGGTTTTTTGTTGTGCACAATGTTATGAGGGTAGCATTGCATCATATTGTATTTAATGTTTTAAAAATTAGAGTCGGACTTGGAATCAATTGAGGATCTACTTGGAATTGGAATGACTTGGACTGATTTTATTTCAATGACCCTATTTACATAAAAAAATACATATAATATTTAAATTTTAATGAAAAAAACATTTTAAAAGTTCAAAATATATTATAAAAATTCCTTGTCTCTACATATTCCTTATTCTTGGACATTGGAAAACTTATATCAAGGCCATATAACTTGTGAAAGAAGGTTCTTGAAGCAGCTGACATGCTATATGGAATAAATTATTGTAGTTGTCAAAATGTTGCAATACCTCTACATACAATTCAATTTTGTCTTTGTTATATGTTACAAATATCTTAAATTTGGGAAACATATGCAATTTAAATATGGTTTATGCTTTATCTAGAATGTAGTCCCCATAATGTGGTGCCTATGCTTGATATAGAAATACTTGGCACATAAAAGAATATGGTTTGGAGACTTAACAACTTTGTGTTTTATATTTATATAAGTAATTGGAAAGAGTGCAAGCATGAGAAATGTTTTTCATTCAAATTTTAGCATGTAGAATGAAATTAATCTTTGGGACCAATACAACCTTCTTGTTAACATTGTCACATGGTTCTTGTTTGAATTCAATGGCATTGAAATTGGAATAAAATTTGAACTCTGATTCAGATAAAATTCACCATCAATTTTGAATTGTGATTGTTAATGCAAAATATAGTAGGCCTAGTACAAAGCCTCGCTAGGAAACCTAGGTCTTATGGAAACCAAGAGATCAACTACCATTGTCACCTCAATGGCCTTTCTCTTGTTGTTTTGTCATTGGATACTATCCTCACAAGGGAGGCTTCTCTACAATTCTTATAGGTTAGACGACAATGGTTCCAAGCCAAATGGTTCTCTAAGGAGCTTGTAGCTAAATCACCTGAAAGATAGTCAATAAAGGATGGATCAAGGGTGGATAATGGTTCAATGGCTATGGGAGAAGGTATTGGAAAATCCTTGGAGGTCTAGTCGAGAGTTACAAATAATCAAGTAAAATTTCACCCAACCCCAATAAACTAAGGAAAAGTTGTTATAAGTTATGATTTTTATGATTTCATATTTACAACAATCAATAGCATATAACAACAAAGAAACAACCTCTAAAATGCTAAAATCAACAAAGGATTAAATGTTATCAAAGAGGTAAGCAAGGGAAAGGTTAACAAGGAAATTTTAAATCTTTGAAAATCCATATGGCAATAATAAATATCTCGACATCAACCTTATTTTTAGAGGTGAAATATGCAATTAATGCTAGAATTTTCCTTTTTTTAATTATTAAATGCAATTCCTACCAATAGAACAATAACATATAGATGTAAAATTTCTATTAAATACATATTTAGATTAAACCTTAGCCTTAGTTGCCAAGAAATAAGAAATAAGTAAAATTAAAGTGATCTCCACAACTATACTAGTGCCACTATTCATTTGGGCAATGGATTCAATTAGTGTGAGGTCAATGATGGAAGGACTTCTAAGATGAAGAGGGTGGAAGACTAAATTGTTTCTCTTCAAAACCCTAGTGACTTCTTTCAAAGGATATTTAAGATAAAATAATGCACGTAATAATTTCATTTGATGGATTATTGAATCACAAATTTTGCTTAATCACATAGAAATAAGGTTTCATGAAAGAAATTGCACAAGAGAAACCCTAATTTCAAAAAATAACATGCAAAATGGAAGAAGATAACATTAAACTTACACCATTAAATCGAGAATCACTTAATCAATCGATACAATAGTCTCTCCATGCAAAACATACCACCCAAGACAATTCACACCATTATTTCGCCTTTGCATCCAAGAGAAAAAAAAGAGAATAATACTAGTGTGCACTAACTCAAGAGAGTAGAAATGAGAACGTATGATGATGATCCAAGGAGAAATGACCTCCCTCTATTTATATGAGGGCAACCAAATCATTTTTATTAATTTACAATGAAAAGGCCCTAAATGTTTGCTTTGAGCATTCAACTAGGCCAATAGGTCACTTTTCAACCTAAAGATAACTTTAGATAATGATAAAATGTAATAAAATATCATAAGTATCCACACACGTGGGAGATTTATCTCTCCAACATGACGCAATTCTAAAACGATCATCTCCATCAAGAAAGGATTCAAATTGGGTCCAAGAGTGTTTCTCACTCCAAGGGACATCATTAAAGTGAATGGGTACATCTCCAAGTAAAAACTCCTCCACCAAGATATCAACATCAGGGAGGCTTATGTCACCCTCCTAGGGAATTCATGGGTGATGTGGCAAAGGCCAAGATCAAGTGTTGACCTCAGAATGGGGTGTTCCAACCCTCCCAAACTATCTCAAGTACTAATCTTGGCTTTATACAAGGAAACATCCATCAGACAAGTACAAAGTCATACTTGGGGGGTCTTGGGTCCATAGGGAACATCATCAATTAAGTCAAACCCTTAGCTTCTAGGTTGAACATTTCAACATTGGGACACGTAGAAATGGACATACAATCATGTGGTGGGCTCCTTAAAGCCCAATGCTCATCTCTAGTGGTGCAATGTTGTGGTTGTAATGTTGTATGTGCTATCAAAACTTGGTAGACTTCCTCCAAATTGTGGTGGAGAGATATCAAGCCATCCCTTAAGGGACATTTGATGCATATGTGATGAAACACCTGAAGCATACCCTCAATATCAAGTGAGATCAACATTATTAGGTGTGAAAATGTACAAGTCTAATTGCAGCAATTGGAAATTTATTCTTCTAACTGTAAATTAATTATGTAGTTTATTTGCTACGGAACATATCAAATAAATCACAATGAAAATTTTCACCATAAAAATATTGTGGAAATAAAATGTTGGAAGCTAAAAAAGATGCTAGCAGACACATAAAAATGACACAATTATTTTTGGACAATTGTCCCTGAAAAAACCAATGTGGGAAAACCGATGCAATAGATGAGGGTTTTATTATTATGCAACAACAGAAATTCTGAGTACAATAAAATGGATCCTGAACTGATAATCCTCTCTAAGAGAAATATCGTCAATAATATTTGAGGGAAATTACCCTACTCGACAAGCAGTATCGGCTCAATCTCATAACTCAGAGTCAGTCATCCAAACCCCTTGCACAAACTTTTGTGTCACCCATGCACAACCTGTAACTCATACTGCCCATATCTTCTGTTACTCAAGTCATTTTTCCTACTACTACTCTGGAAAATACCCTCCTGACCTCTAGCAAGTGAATCCACCTCCAACTCAACTAAATTGAACGACCTCATTGAGGCTTTGCGCATCCAACTGGAGAAATAATACAACCACCTCTCTTGACTCTTCTTCAACTGGAAAATCCTCTGGAAATCTGCTACATTTCCCCTCCTCCACCCATTACTCGAGCACTGGCTCGATCTCACTACTGAATCACTTGCTACTGGAAATTGAAAGTGCCTTGATCAATGAGTACCTGCATTGGTGTAACTCCATCTACCCATCAACCTCTTCTTATAATCTCCAACTGAGACTTCAATGGCCACTATTAAAACTTAATTAATTTTTGAGATCATCTCCAAGTCGATCAATGTGAGTTTATAGAGAATTCTCACATTTCTCAATTAAACACTATTAATTAACCAATTTTCTTAAGTTGGACTTAGGAAAAATTTAAATGATGGTTAATTAATTTAATTGAGTTATCTCTAGGTGGAGTTTCCATAAACGATTTATGGGTTTGAATATCTCTTGTGTTTTAGCCTCTCCACAAAGTTTGAGACTTGAAAATCATCTAATGCTAAAAAAACTAACACTCCCTCTTAGCAAGGAAGGTGTTCTCTAACGTTGCACTTATACAACACCATGTCTCTGCATCATCCTCCATACACACTCATGATGTTTGATAACTATATTTGTCTGCCATTGTAAATCAACCACTGTGCTAACTCTGATTCATATTCCAATGACTGTAGTTGAACCATGTTGCATCTTTGTTGCTACTGTCACTGCTCTTTATAACCTATATTGTTTCCAACTCTGCATATGCACTGCAACCCAACTAACACTCCCTATCACTGTTGTTGCTGCTACTGCAACTGAGAAGCATCAAAAATACTAAATCAACTGTGGCCACATGCTGCAACTGTCTCCCAGGTCTCTGATTTATACTAGCCTTTGCACTTTCCACTGGGAAATTTGCAATGTTGTTGACTCTTCATTGTGCCTCATGCATTTCTATCAACACTTCTCTACGCTCCTCGACATCTAATTGCAACTAGTTTGCAACTATATAGTGAGTAGTTATTGTCATCACAATAACTTGGGATAAGAAATGGATTAAAAAAATGTAATTTTCATGTAATTTGGGTCTTATGGATGTGTTTCCATACAAAGGAAATGTCATCCTCATTTCGGAGTTGGATTTGTGGACCCATATAGTATCATCCTTCTAGAATATTTTATTTGTCAAATTATTTCAAAATTTTATCTGACTCATTTGTTTCTTGTCACCTTTCCTCTAATATGAAGTCCATATTGTTTCAGGTACTTGCTGAAAAGATGGAAGAGCTATTAGACTTTGACAGGGATCTTGTTCACCTTGAAACAACTTCCAATGTAATATCATTTGAATCCTCTTTTCAATTTAATTTTTTGGAAAAAATATAACTGCTTTTTTATTACATTGAATTTCTGTAAATATTACATCAAAATCTATGTGAGATTGTTTATAGGCCTACAAATGAAACACAAAATTTATAGTCAATCCTATTTTTTCAGATGGATTGAATTCTTCTAAAGCATCTGCATTCAAACTCTTGTAGTGCCGACCTTGTGATGAGTTTATTTGCATTATGAAATGTTAGTCTCACCTTTTTATAAGTCTTCAACTTTAAAACTAGAGGGCCATTTCAAATTTCTAAATTATTTTTAAAATACCTAATATGATATAACACATTCATAGTTTAGAAAACAATTTATCAAATTTAATTTAATTTAATTATAATTTTATATATTTAAATTGTAAATTTATATATTATAAAGGGAACAAATAAATAAAATAGGGCTTTCGGAATTTATCAATAATTATTAAGTAGATGGTAGGGATTTAACATATAATATATTTAGTAGTATACAATGTGGAAACTAGATCACTACTGAGGAGGTGGGGTGGGAGGAGGGGGGGGGGATGAATCAGTAGTGTGACACTTTTAAACTTTTTCTCCAATTAATTAAACTTTAAGCATGCATAAACCGAAACACATAAATATAGATTAGTGCAACAAAGATAAATTGGAAACCATGAAACAATCACACAATAGACACAAGTATTTCTATTGGAAAACCCTCCTCCAAGGTCAAAAACCACCCTTGTTGTTGCGGCACTGCTTAACATATTTTATTATTTGTTGAAAAAATATACATGGATCAACTTACAACCATAAGTCGAAAGACTCGACCTCCTACACATTATGCTGACATATATCATACTAGAAATTATTTCTTTCTTAGATCTACAGACTACCGTACACTAAAGGATCCCACGATCACCGATCCTCACCCAACTTCCATTGGACTATCCAATTCCTATTGGATCGAGAAATTTTTTCCTTTTACCGACTCTTTCAAATCACTATATACTCGGAAACCTTTGTGCCTTCACTTCCTCCATGTTAGCCTCATTTCAGAATATTTCACACTAGCCTCCCAATTCGCTCAACATTGAACATCACATCAACACCATCGTTCTCAACAAAATCTGGAGAATAAAATAAGAGACCACAATCTTCAAATGCTCCACTATCTGCCACACAATCTCATCAATCAGTTCTTCAATCCACACTTCATCTTCTACTCACTTCACAAAGATAATGGTTGAAACATTTTTTATCTATTTGCTGATACAATTGCAAACTTCTTCAAAAATTCTGCATAATGTAACTCACACAGTTTGCAAACTCTTCTCCAAGCTCACTCTCACTACACACAACTAGACAATCAACAATACTAGCATTGAGCTTCCTCCTATATGTAGATGAACTCAAAAATTACCAAGAATTACTGGGCATCACAACTTTTTTCATACGCTTGATTTGATCCAGATTCAGCTCGTTGACTCAATCAACCACGAACTCCACTTTCCCTTTCAATATTTTCAACTTTTATCAGCTTCTATAAGCCCCACGAACTTTTCCAACCATAAACCGAAAGTTTCGACCAAGAAAGTCGCCACAACATAAAAATTAGCTGATCATCACAAGGAATGTGGAGAAAAAAATCACAAAAAGGCTTGGTTGCACGTATAGGCCTGCTAGAAATTGACTGGAACTCGTTGTCACTCCCTTGGGCATGTCTGCCAGCGACTATAGATTTTCAGTCACACTAATGACCCATCCTCCATGCGACTAGGGCATAATATAAGGAAAAACACAACCAAATCAACTTTGATCGCTTCCAATCTCCTTGGACATCTTCTTCAGCTCCTGAACACTCCCCCAAGCTTCTGTGTTAACTCTGAAATTGATGAAATAGGCTAAGAACAAGTTAGTGACATGCAAGACCTATTATTCCAACTTTAGCACCAAGACCAACACCTCTAGCTTGTCAAGCAACAACCACAACATCTCTAAACACATATTTTACATGTAGCAACATCTCCAACTCCTGCAGCAACAACCTCAACACCTGCAGCTACATCATTAAGTCATCCAACTTCCTCCATCATTGATGGAGGCATCTCCAACACTAGCAGCCACAACTCAACACATGTAGCAACATATCTAATGTCTCTAAGACATGTAGAGACATATGCTAAACCAAGAGCAACACTCCAAACACCTGTAGTAACAACATCTTCAAACACAACATGCCAACCTAAATCCAAGCACACATGTGGAATCCATCTCTAATCAACAACCAAAACATCATCAAATCATCTCCACTAGGTCTAGTCATAAGTATGTTGACATCAATGGTTGATGAACCCCATGGATGCTTTGTGATGATGAGGATATATTTGTTGCTGCTACTATGCTATATTGTTATGATGATAATATCAGTTGATTTTGATCCACATGTGGAACATGGTGGTTGTTAGTGGCTTTTATGATATTGTTGCATGATCTTTGTTGTTGAGATGGTGAAGGCCAAGATGTTGAGTGGCCACACAGTAGCAGATGATGTTGCTAGTTCTTCTATTGTTGATGTTTCACGTTGAGAGCTTATTCTATTTCTCATGGAGGTCTTATGTTTTGATGCACATGTCGTGTATTGCAGTGTATTGTTGTTTCCATATGGAGCATATGTTATTGCCATGTATTCATGTTATTCCATATTTTGGGCATCTATAGATGAGAGCACATGTATGTGCAAATGTAAAATCCATGTATTATCATTGTATTATCATTGTATTATCTTTTTGGCACATTTCTCATGGAGAGACTCATGGTGTCTAGTATGACTTGTCTTGAGTTATGTATGGATCAATGGATGTCCAAGTCATGTTTTATTTTGTATATCATTGATGTGGCCCGACTTCATTGGATGCATGATGTAAACTTGGGTCCATAGAGTCATGGTTAGTGATAGGAGAGTTTATAGAGGATTCATATATCAGTCATATGTATTGTCTTAGCCACGTACTTGCTCCATGAAGCATTATATGTATTGTACTTCATTCTATATCTTGTCCAAAGTCAGTTCAATTCATGGTCATGAGGAGTAGTCCCTTGCATTTTGCAAGGTATTGCAGTAGACAGAGTATATGATTGTAGCTTCATTACATGCTTAGGGGGAGCATGTTTAGTTCAAATATGGAATGGCATTGGTAGAGAGATGTATGACAACTGGTTTCCTTATTCTACATGCTTTTCTTGCAGGAGATACCTCATGGGTTGCATCAGTATGGTTTTGAATATGACAGTGGGAGTCCTTCTCTCACCTAACACATTATTGGCATTATACTTCAGTGTTTGTATGACCGTTTTCCATTGATGTCAAAGGGGGAGAGATTTTGGATTGTTGAGTCAACCTCACATGTTGTATTGAGGTTGACATCAATGCCAAAGGGGGAGTTTGTTGACATTATTATGTTGACATCAATGCCAACTAACAAGACCATCAAGTCAAACATCCACCACAACACTCATTACACATGCATATAACCAAGAACACCATGAACCTGTTGACATCAATCCCAACACAACAATGCCAACAAACTCCTCTTTGGCATTGATGTGAACCTCAATACAACATGCGAGGCTGACTCAACAATCCAAAATCTCTCTCCCTTTGACATCAATGGAAAATGGCCATAACATTGTAGTACAATGCCAATAATGTGAGGGACCTAGCCCCACTTAACTGCTTAGTCTCTTAGTTGGTTTATGTGCTTCTCTGATTTGTTTAGGGTTGATGACTCTGCAAAATATTTTGTTTTGCTGAAAATTTTGTTATTGTTATAATTTTGGACTTGTTACTCAGTTAATAGATGGTTTAAAGAAACCAATTACTCTCAAACAAATATTCTCAATGGATATAATGGAGGAAATAGTATATTATTTTTTTTATATAATAAAAAGAAACTCACATTAATTGATCTGAAAATGGAATGTACTTGTTTGAGGGTGCAAGGTATCCATTTCCATTTAAGAAAATGAGTGCAAATACTCGTAATTTTAAATTTCCCATACAGAGAATAAACTCCAAGTGACCTCTTGATAATGTGAGAATAAACTATTTCCCATACAGAGATGGACTGTAGGGGCATTCACTGGACATGTCACCTCTAAAGAGAGGATGAGTTCCAGAGGCTACCTGGCCCTCTACAGACTCTGTCTAAGGAAATAAAATATAAACACAAATAACAAGATCAATGAAAGTCTTTTGTTTCTGAATTCAAAGTGTTCAATGATCTGTTTTAAATGTGAACAAGCAAGAGCATATGTTCTGCAATATGTGTGAAGAGGTTTGAAGTTAAAACAACAAGTTTTGCATCTTGTATAAACTTGTTTTGGAAAAGCATGCTCATGAAATTTTACTGTTTAAACTATCAAAATCTGGAAATAAACAGCCATAATACACACATGAACAGCAGATATTTGTTTAAGTGGTTCACCCCTCTCTTGGGCTACCTCCGCTGGTCCAAAAGCCTCTAATTAGGCTCAGTCCTCTTTTGATTAAATGGTGCAAATGAGATTACATCTGTATAAACTCCTCTAATGAGAAAATAGACTGCTAAAACAGACTCAGAAGGTCCAAATCAATAGAAATAGACTACAAATTCACCTCCATTGGAGGAAGGTAGCCCAATGCAGCAATCTTTCCCCTTAGCTCTGATGGAGTCACTGTCAAAAGCGCTGTAAAATTCGCAGATAAAATGCCCTGATGGCTCTGCAGACCCCTCCAACAGCTCCAGAATGCTCTCTACACTCAAAATCAAAAAAAAATCGTCCTCAAAGGCCTCTCCCATCAAAAGTTATGGCCTCTTTAGTAAACTGCCTCTTTCCCCTTGAGAAACTCCACTAAATGTGGAGGAAGTGCAGTTAAGGGCACTAAAATAGCAACAAGCGCCAAAATAGGGATAAGGCGCCAAAAATAGGGGCGGACTCCGCCAAATATGGCGCGCGGTTTAAACTTGGCAATAAATTTTATGTTATGGCGCGTTCACAAGTCGGCGGTTTGTATAACGGTTTCAAACGTTGTAAATTAATACAAAACGTTGCATGTATTAAAAACCCACTACATACGTTTAAACCAAAGTTTTGAATGCCGCCACGTTTCAAAAAGCGCGCCGAGCTTGAGGTCTGGTTCTCCGCCGGAGGGTCGTATGCAACGGGGGCTGGCCCTTAGGGGCTGGCCCCCTTTCGGGCCCCGCCCAAACAACCACGCGATTTAAATGTAATTCGTGCCGCCCATATATCACGAACCAAATGTGTGGCCCAACGGTGAAAGCGCTTGGTTGACACTCTGGTGGTCGGGGGTTCGAATCCGTCCGAGCCATACAAAAACTTTTAACAAATGCGCCATTTCAATGCACCCTCAAACAAGTACATTCCATTTTCAGATCAGATGGTATCAGAGCACTAGGTTTGCTTGACTGAAGAGCAGGTTGCAAAGTTGGTTTGCTTGACTGACATCACTAGCTTGATTGTGTAGCTTGAAAGGTGTCTTAAGCAGTGTGAAGATTGACTGCTTTATTATTCTGCAAACTACTTGTTGTTTGAGTTGGCTGCAGCTCTTTTGTTCATTTTTATAATGACAACTTCCATAAGTGAGCTATCAAAATCGTCCTCCTTCACAAGATTTTTTGATGAAGGCTTGAAGCAAGAATTTTTCATCATGTTGAATATGGTGAAAGTAATGTATGAGGATGAAAGAAAGAGCTCTAGACTTCAAGAGCAGTTGAATTCCACGAGGGAAGAGAAGCAGTTGCTTTCTGACCATTTGCAGGAAATGGAAGGCCAACTTCGTATTGCAAACATGAAGCTGGAAAAGATGTGTGAGTTGGAGACACAACTCCTTGTTTCCAAAGAAGCCTTAGCCAAGTATCAGCTTGAAGAAGAGGTAAACAATTCTAGTTTGTCTTCAAATTCTTATAAGAATGTTTATGAACTTGGTTCTTTTGAGAAACATACCAAAGGCATAGGGTCCAAGTTGATGTCCAAAATGGGATATGAAGGAAAAGGACTGGGAAAATATGCACAGGGTATAGTTGAGCCAATAATAGTTGAGGTAAGGCCTAAGAATTTGGGTCTTGGTTATGGACAATCTTATGGAGAAAGTTCCAAAGCAGCCATGAAGGAAGAAGGTGTGCATCAGCATGCACTTGAACAAGGGAGTGGTGAAAGCTCTAAAACCATTGATGGGATGGTTAGTGTTCCAAAGGGAGCTTCTTCTTCTTTTGATTCACCTCCTCATGAAGGTAATGAAGGTGAAAGAGAAAGGTATAAATCTGATTTTAATCATATTTCCTTTGATCATGTAAAGCATGGAAAATTTCCACACAAGCATGGGAAAAGAATTGCATGTTCTTTTTGTGGTTTGTTTAACCATAGTGTTTCTAGATGTTGGAAAAAAATGGCAACATACAAGAAACTTTTGAAGGAAAGAAGGCAAGAAGCCAAAGTTCCAATGAACAATGCAAATCATGCGGTCAAGAAGATGAACATGTGTTGCACTTATTGCCATAAGCAAGGACATACTGTTGAAAGGTGTTGGACTTTGAATCCAACAATGCTTCCACAAAAGTTGAAGAAGTGGGAGAAAGAGTATGGCAAGAATGGGAAGGAAGTTTCCATCATTGATATATGTCAGGATGATACACATGCTGATATCGATGTGCAGTTAAAGGAATCACCTTTGAAATGGATTGGTAAGAAATGGTTAGAATTCTTATCCAATTAAAGTTGCATGTCTTTTGATTGAATGCATTTCTTTGTTAAGGAATGCAAGTTGCAGGATGGAAAAGCTGAGTATGAGACTCACTCTATCTTAGCGAAAGTTGTTTTCATTTCAGCTTTGAAAGTACATGTACATGTGATTGAGGATCTTGTACTTATGATTGTACTTAAGAGAGAGTTGAAGGATAAACTGCATGCATGAGAATGAGATGCATGAGCACAGGGATCATGATGATTTCCTTGTATTTTAAACATGTATGTGTGATTAACTTGAAGGGTTGATTGCTTTGTTTTTATCCATGCATGTAATGTTATTGACTTGGAAAAAGTTAATTTGATCTCCAAGATTGTAAACAGGAGAAATGATGAAGTGTTTCATCTTTGTAAAAGCTTCTCATTTGGGAGGCAGTTTTTCTTCTGGAATGGAGGTGCCTTGGATGGGCATCGTGATAGTTGGAAAGTCCACATATTCAGGAGAATATTTCAGCTCATATTTCAGCAAGTTTCATTGCTGGTTCCTGCAATTTCAGATTTGTCTGGCGAAAGAACTTGGTCGGGATTCGACAAGTACTTGGCGTTTGCAGCAAAAAGTCGCCATGACGACATTTAGCAAGGCAGGACATTTTTGGCATTAGTATGCTCTTTTGGCTGACTGGAAGAGGATATTTCTGTTCCTCAATTGCTGTACAGTTCAGATCAGAGATTCAGTAAGCTTTTGGGGACCAAAAGCCTTCTCATTTGGGAGGTGTGATCAGGAGCTCAGGACCAAGTGTCGTAAAATGGTCAAAAATGAAAGTGCTCAGAACTGGTTTGAACCTGAATGACCGGATAGAGCTCGTCTTCTTGATTCCGGCGCCGCGAACGGTTCGAAAAATGGTCTCCGTATGAAGAAGTTATTCAGCTTCAAAGTTTTCTCAATTTCCATTAAAAAAAGGGCAAATTAGACTTGTGAAAAATTTTATTAAAAAAAGAATATTCCACAGAATATTCTGGGAATATTCCGTGGAATATTCCGCAGAATATTCTGGGGAATATTCCATTCGGCAGCCAATCAGGAGGCGCCACGTGGGCCCCGACTTGGCATTGAAATGGCGCATTTGTTAAAAGTTTTTGTATGGCTCGGACGGATTCGAACCCCCGACCACCAGAGTATCAACCAAGCGCTTTCACCGTTGGGCCACACATTTGGTTCGTGATATATGGGCGGCACGAATTACATTTAAATCGCGTGGTTGTTTGGGCGGGGCCCGAAAGGGGGCCAGCCCCTAAGGGCCAGCCCCCGTTGCATACGACCCTCCGGCGGAGAACCAGATCATTAATTTTTTAAATTAATAAAAAAAATTAAAAGAATGAGAAGAAAAAGAGAAATGGTTTTATAGACTTGTGTGAACAAAATGTACATAAAAAAGCCATCACACAATCCTTTAAGTTAATATGTGAGTATATTTAAAAAAAATGAACGTTTGTAGTTTATATATTTTAATCTCTTTCTATTAAGTACAAAATATACTCATATTACTTTATTTATGTACATAAAAGAGCCATCACACAATCCTTTAAGTTAAGTGCATATGTGAGTATATTTTTTAAAAATGAATGTGTGTAGTTTATATATTTTAATCTCCTTCTAGTAAGTACAAAATATATTCATATTACTTTATTTATGAAGAAAAGGTGTTAACTTTTTGTAAATATAAAATAAATTTATTTTTTATTAAAACTTAATTTTTATTTTAAATTGTAAATATAATAAATATATAAATTAGTTTAAAAATATAAAGAGGAAGAAGGAGATTGATGTAAATGTGTGGAATATATAAAAGTGTGTTCTAATTATATTTTAACAATACTTTAATATAATTTAAAATAAAATTATAATATTTTATTATTTAAAATGTATTTTTAAATACATAAATAAATTTAGTTTCTTTAAAAAAAAATTATTCAAATTTTATAAATTACACAACTCAATTTAATTTTATAATTATAAAAGATCTTTTTTTAAAATTAAAAACAAAATAAACCAAATGAACTAATTTTTTTTAATTAGAATGAGCTTAGGGTTCTCAAATTTTTTTTACTTTGAAAAGAAAATTTATTTTATAATTATGAAAAATCTTTGCCTAAAATTAAAATAACAAAACGAATTGAATTTTTTAAATTAGAATGAGCTTAGGGTTCTCGCAAAATTGAAATAGTGATTTTTTTTTTCTTTTGAAAATAAATTTAGTATTACATGTGAGAGAAGTTGTCGGTGACAAGAAATGAGGCGATGGGCACTTCAACACAAATTCCACTCATGCTTTACAGTTTTTAAGTACGCTATGGCTAAAACATCTTCCATTGTTTTTTATTTTTTTTAAATACGTTTTCAAATGTGGTTGGTTGAACAATTCTTGGATCTTTCTTGTTTGCTTCAATGAAAGAGACGCTCACATGTCAAATTAGGTAGAGGGAAAAATAGATTCGTGTGACGGGTGGAAATTTGAAGCCTCCTTAAACTACGGCTTTTCAAATTTTCTACCTTTAACAATGAGGGGGAACTGGTCGATAAGGTCGTTGAAGTTGTGTTCCAAAAGGGTGTCAAAACAAAGTTGAAAGTGGGTAGATATCGTACTGGCTTGGAAGAGAAAGTGAAAGATTTTGAAAAGAAAACATTATTGCAGCAGCAAAGTGGAAGAGTTCAGGTCGTAGGCATCACTGGCTTCAGTGGATTTGGGAAGACAACGCTAGCTATAGAACTCTTCAGCGGGAAGAGCTCAAATTACAATAAATCTTACTTTTTATTTGATGTAAGAGAAAATGTTAAAAAATCATTGCATTCCTTGCAGAGCCAACTTTTTAAGGGCTTCCTTAATTGGAATTGCATATAGACAACAAGCATCAAGGTATTGAGATTCTCAAGAAGCATCTATCATCTTATCAAGTTTTAGTAGTTTTAGATGATGTAGATCACGACGATCAAGTATATGAACTTTTATCTTTGGATGTCCTACACCATAATAGCATAATTTTGATCACATCCCGTCCAATGCCGGGATTTGAACACTTGGTTAATCAAATTTTGAAGGCTTGCAATGGATTGCCTTTATTTTAAAAGTCTTTATGGAAACCCTGATAAATCTTACTGAAAATATGAATTGGAGAGACTTGAACAAATACTTCCCGATGAGATACAAAAGACGCTCAAGATTAGTTAGGATGCACACTTCAGACAGACGAAAAACAAATTTTCTTAGACATTGCCTGCTTTTTCAGAGGAGAAAAAAGAGACACCGCCATAAGAGTATGGGACGGGTTAGGTTGGAAAGGTTCGTGGGGATTTCAAAGCTTAAGGGGCAATAGCCGACTTAAGTTTCATATAAATAGAGTTGAGTTGAGATAGAAAAACAGAAGTCTGAATGTAGAGTCCGAGTGGTACTGCAGTTGTCGCTGCTTCCATGTTTCATTGCTTTGAAATTTCATTCTTTTATAAAATGATGTATGTTTTTTCTTACGTACTTGTTGTTATTGTGTTTTTGTTGTTCACTCTATAAACCTTCAATTGGTATCAGAGCCACCATTTTAAAGAGATCCGCATTATCTCTTATCTTGTTTATTGTCCGTATCTGCAACAACATTTCTTTGTTGAGTTTCTGGTAGTCGGTTACACATGTTTTTGCTAAGGAAAGCCGAAGAATTCAGGGGCCATCGAGTGGACTCCAATTGGAAGTGGAGTCAACGTAGCCGAATTGGATGCAAGCATGAAGTAAAGTTGAATTGGGTGTCGTGTGAGGTCGTTTAGAGGTCAGATTGTTGAATTCATCTTTTTTTTATCCACGTCCTCTTTAGACAGACTAGAAGAGAGTAAACGCTTAAAATATAGAAGAAGTGATGTGACTAAGTAATGTGTATTGCAAACGGGAAAGAATTATAGCAATTTGGAAATGGCCATAGTTTGAGAGCATAATTATAGTCATCTAAGTCGAAGCAATGTGAGTCCTTCCTACAGTCTTAGTTGAAGTCGAAGTAGAGATGGTGAAAGAAATAAAATACCTCGAAGTTGTTCTATAGACTATGATTCCCTTGTTTGGCACAGTCGGTGTCTCTTACAATTTACCATGCCGAATAATGGTACTTTTACCTTTAGTTCTTCTGAAGCTATTGCGTGGTAGAATTTTCTCTATGGGATCTATTCCACAAAATTTTGATATATTTACCCCCATAGGAGATTTCTGAAATTCGAATTGCCCACAGCATAAGAGCTTAAAAGTTGTGATCTGCTTTTTGGTTTGTATTTTTTTATCAAGTAGATTGAACTGAGGTTCTGTAAGATGGTTTTTTTGTGGGGTCCATTTAACCCTTTGTGCATGGAGAGAGGCAAGGTTTAGGACCTCTCATTCCAAAAGTGTTAGATAGTTTCAATTTTTTGTGAGCTGCTATGAGAAACTATTTATATCAACTATAGACTTTGAGGTTGCAAACACCTGTGTTCTATGGAGTGTAAAACTGTGTGTTCTGTGGAGCTACCAGCATGAAGATTCAAGGAGTCAGTAGACTAAGTAGACTAAGAAGCCAAAGAAATTTTCCATTATTCATGTTGTACCTTAAGAGACAATCCCTTAACTGTGATAAGGAACCAGTACTTAAGACATTTATATAATTATGTCACAGAAATATTTGTCTTTGTTTAATCACCCTCAAATATTTATCATTAAACCCTCAAAGATCAAATACAATGAATGTTCCACAATGTTGTTATTTGTTGATATAGAATGAAATGATCAGAAGAAAATATAAGAAAGAAGTCCAAACTAATATGTTGTTATACAGAATATATCACCTTAAACTCTAGAAGAATTATAAGAAAATGAACAGTTAAAATGAACGAGCGTCTATTAAGGGTTTTAACTCTTAATTACATAAGTAAAAAGAGACCTGCAACTTCATTACTTCATCTTATTCAGAGATGGAAAACACAGAATGTAAACTTGAAGACATATCAACATTTACAAATACCTGAAACTTTCTTTTCATTCATTTATCATCTAAAATCTGAGTACAAAAATTACAGTTTGAAGGTTCAAAACTCGGAACCTTCCTCTTTCTTCTTTATCTCATTAAATACAATAGAAAGCAGTTTGTAACTGCTGTAACTGATCTTAACTACTTAGGATGTCGTAGACTATCTATTACATGTCTTCAAAAATGTCTTATTACAATTACATTCTCTCTTTAAAAGAGGAAATAACATGAAATTAAAATCCTAATCTATATGCTGAATATGGATTGATGACGATGCTGCTACATTTCCTTGACTAGTTGATTTATCCTTCTTTGCAGTCGAGGGATCCTTTGGTAAATTTGTCATCCAAGCTCTGCACTTCTTCCATATTTCGATATTTGTCTTTGGTGAATGAACCAGCTTGTAAAACTCCAATCTGAAAGCAGTGATTCTGTTGAAAGATAGTCTTTCCACAAACAGAGTTTTCACTAACCACAGTAGTTGAAAATGTCTTTGAAGGAAATTGATCATTGTTGCTCCTTTAAGAACCTGAGTTTTCTCATGAGTGCTATCTACCTTACTGTTTGCCAAAAATAGCAAGGGCTCATAAGAATTACATGACATAAGACCACCTCCAAGCCCCCAACATAATGGAAAACCTGCGCTTGCTATCTTATCAAATAATTTATCAAATTGACTCACTACTTCCTTTAACTCCATCAGCTTCTTTTCTGCAGACTTCCTACAATCATTTTGTTGATTTCTACTGCATATAAAATTCTATCTTTAATTTCATTTTCTTCTAACTCCTGATCTATTTTAGAATCAGTGAAATTGATGAACTTCCTTGCCCAAATAGCCCTATTGATTGTCTTATGTTTGTCTGTCATGACTTGCTCTTAAAATTCCCTTATAATGCTTTTTTCCTCTGCAATAATAGACAGAAAATCTCAGATTGCTTTCATTCCTTCAATAATATCATTCCAGATGATATCCTTAGCTTGTATTAAGGATACATTTCCCTTCAATTTTTCTTTGAGATTTTTAATCTCAGCCTCAGCAGTTTGGCAATCCATTTTGTATTTACTAACTTCTCCTTCGGTGGCCTTTATAATCTTTGTTTCTGTTTCTAAATCAGTTTGTGCTCTTTCCCGATCTCTTTCTGCCATCTGCAATTCAGTAGTTAACTGAGAAATTTGTGTTGATGGATCTTCACTACCTGATGGAAAAAAAAAATTACAAGTATGATTTTCAATATGGTTTTGTAATGACAGTGCAGTTTGTTTTAATTTATTGACTTCTTCTTCCTTTTGCATGAGCTGCTGAAGAAGTTTTTCTTTTTCATTTTCCACCTCTGCAACTTCTGCTACCATGGAATGTTCTCCTGTAGGTAACTTCAATTTTTTCTTTAGTACAGATATCTCTAATTCACCACTTTGCAGAAGCTTCTGCACAGCAGACCACTCATTGGGATCTACTCCAATCTTCACTATGATCTTTTTAAGTTCTTCGTTATGAATTGTCAAAGCCCTTGAATTGGCTTTTTCTAACTTCAACTGCTTTATTACTTTCAGAAGCATATTCTTTGCCTTCATTGCCATTGCATTAGTTTTTGTTAGGTCATTTACAATTAGCTGACATGTTTGCATGTATAGATTCACTTTATCCAGCAATGGGATTTTCTTCACATCTACAATCAAATTTACAGTATTGAAATTGTTAGAAGAACTAATTGACATATCTGAAAGATGTGAAAGGGAAATTTTGAATTGATCTTTTGTCAAGATCCATTGCAGTTAGAAGTCTTGTTTGGTCTGGAGCAATCTGGTACTCAGCTTGAGCTTCCATACTTGCTTTCATCTTTTGATTTCTCTCTGCAATCTGGGCAAACATTTGTTTAATTAAAGGCACTTGATCCTGAGTGCTCTCATGCCTCCTGGGTGGAGCAGGGACATTTTTTTCATCTCCCAACTGTAATGAAAAACCAGGTTGAGTATCTGCAGAATCTTCATTTAAATTTTCTCTCTTCTCAGCGCTTTGTTCCTCGTCCTCTAAATCAACAACTGTCCCTTTACCTCTTTTATTTAATTTTTCTGATATAATAGGAGTTTGAACATTTGAACTTACTGAACTCACAACACCTTTACTTTCCATTTTTTCTAGATCTGGTCTACTCTCATGAATGAAGACTAAATATCCATTATCAATTCTTCTACTAGAAATGACACTGTGAGGGTCATAAGCCCACTTTTCCCCTAACAATAAGTGCATTCCATCTAACATCTGAGTGACTTCATCAAATTCTTGTCTCATATTAACTATAAAGAGACCCACAGTCATTGGCAATTTGAACATATGACCCTTCTTCATAAGCACAAAGTGAATTTAGTCAACATTTAGACTTCGTCTAATAAACTCCAGAGCAAATAATATCATAGGCACAAACACAGGGAGCCTATAAGGTTCTACACTAGCTCCATAAAGTCTAATTTCAGAATAATCTTCAAAAACAAACCAATCACCAAATTTACAACTTGCCCCCAAATGCAAGAACTCTTGAGCTTTTGGCAAAAAACAGGGGGGAGAACTTCCATTCAAAACTTTATATGCAGAAAACATAAACTGCCCAGCAAAATCAAACAAACCACCCTCATTCTGTTCTTTTCTCACTATATCTGTCCAAAATAATACTGATTGTCTCCTCTTATTCATATCCATAATGTTTAACCCCAGATGCATGAATTCTTCTACATTTTGATATAAGAATAAGTAAACAGTAAGTGAGGGAAACCTGAATGTACCGGTTAATGATAAGCTCATGAGCTAGGAGTTAACAGCGTCTTTCCAATAGGATTGAATATCTAGCACCACTCCTAGCTTCATCATCATGGCGAACATCCCCAAAATTGACTTGTCCACCATACTATCGTCGTCTTTTCCCAAAATCTTTGCAATGCAGCTCAGCACCGGTTTGACTTCAATATCAAAAACCTCCATAGGGAACTCTTTACTGTCAAATTCAAACTATTGTGTATTTGGCTTCAGAAAATGAATGAATTGATTAAAATCTTGACCTGCAAGACTGTCATAATACGCTATCAAAGAATCATCAGAGAATTGGATATATGACTCCGACTGAGGGAAACAAAGGGCTTGGCAAATTAATTGAGCCGACACTTGCAAAACGTTCTCCCCTTGACAATTCATTACAAAACATTTCCCAGTGTACATAACAGACACTAGCCAATGGATAAATTCGGGAAAAAGATGAGTTTTTGGGATACATGCAGACAGCACACCAGTTTTTGCCATGGCGGTGTAAATTGGAGAATTCTTATCGTTTAGGCAGACTTGCTGGTAAAAAGAAAGGTGGTCAAGGGAGCAATCTGTATCCTAGATATCCCTCTTGGTATCCATAAGAGGGATGTGACTAGTAGAACCTGACGGGGATGAGCGTTTAGCCATAGTTTAACTTTGGGATGGTAGACAACTTACAGGGTGACTGTTAGGTCCCTATATCACTAGTATAGTCCCTTATTATTGTTAGTGTAAACCCCTTATTGTTATTATTGTACCCTTGTAACTCCCATTTTGTTATTATTGTGCCCTTAAATTATTATTGTTAGGTCGGCTAGGGATACATTTCATGGCCCACTAGGATTATATTGTGGCCCCATGGACTCCTATATATAGAAGGAGGTTTTGGTCATTTGTATCATCCAAGAATTGTTCATTCATGTAATGTATTGGAGGTTGCCCCCTCAAAGTGGCTTATTTCTAAGGCATTGATATCTCCTTTCTTCTCTTTTTGGAGCTAGTTTCACAACATTTGGTATCAGAGCTTTGGATTCTAGGGTTTCGCTGCTCCAAACAGGTCATCGTGGCATGTTCGCTATAAAATTTTTTCTACGAAGTTGCAGATGTTGAAATTTTTAGGGTGCGAAGCCGAAATCCTGAGGAATATTGTCTAAAAATTTCAGAGCTTGGTTCGCAATATTTTCGGAGATATGATCTGTGGAAGTTAGGTCTTTTTTCAGGCTCCTAAACAGGTCATCGTGGAATTTGCGCTATAAATTTGTTTCTACTGAGGTTCAGAATCTGAAATCCTAAGGAAACTCGTCAAAAAATTTCAGAGCTTGGTTCGCAATATTTTTGGAGATATGATTTGTGGAAGGTAGTGCTTTTTCAGGCTCCCGAATTTCATCTCAAAGAGGTGATCGTGGGAAAATTTCACTAACTCTCTCTCTGAGCATCGGATTGGAGTGCCGTAAAAATTGGTCGCAAGTACACGGACTGTAGTTTCTTGGCTATCAATTTCAGAGGTGAAGGACGAAACAGTGACACGTGGCAAGCCGTACAAGTTCGCTATACTGAACCAGTCCATAATTAGGTCATTGTGGGAGATTTGACATAACTTTGTCTTGGAGAATCCAAATCCAGTCAGACCTGTGGCATTCAAAAGAGAATTTAGAGGGTGACTTCAGTGCTTAATTTCAGATATTGAAAAGCCGCAATCACAGAGATAATCCAATTTCAATATCGAGCTCCTCAAAAGCAAGTAAAAGGTGTGTAGTTTTTTTACGAATTGCATAAGTCTTGTTTGAAGAAACAAGTTGAATTGATTACAAGGGCATATTGTAGAATATATATCAGTATTGGATTATAAAATGGCCCCTAAAAAGAATTCAACACCCATTAAGCCTTTGGAAAGCTCTATTGTGACTCATGAAGACAAAGAATGGCAACATGACATATCAAAATTACAAGAGCAAGTGCAACAAATTTCGCTCTCGCAAAGAGCAACAAAAAATGACATGGAAGTTTTGAAGAAAGGTGTGGAAACTAAGATGGATGGTTTGAAGAAAGGCGTGGAATCTAAGATAGATGGCATGGAATCTAAGATAGATGGCATGGAGGCTGGCATGGAATCTAAGATGGATGACATGGAAGCTAATATCGATGAGAAAATGGAAAACATGAAGAATGTTCTAAAAGCAGACATGGAAGGTTTGACAAAGTTGATACAAGAAATGTTTCCTAATGGTGAAAAGATAGTAGAAGAACCTCATGATGAGAACAAAATAAATGTTAATCGTGATTTCATAAACTCTAATGTTGGCGTGAAGAACCACCATATTCCAAAAATGGATATGAGGAAGTTTGATGGAAAGGATCCTGTAACATGGATACTACAGATGGAGCAATATTTTGATCTCCATAACGTGCAAAACACACAAAAGGTACGCATTGCAACTTTACATTAGAACAAAATACATTTGTATGGTATCGATGGCTTTGCTCCCGTAAAAAAATTGTCACTTGGTCAATTTTTACGGAGGAAATGATAGCACATTATGAGGATACAAAGAGCAACACCTTCTTTAGCCAATTGATAAATCTCAAACAAAAGGGCTTAGTGGGGCAACACATTGAGGACTTCCAAAAATTGAATATAAGGGTAACTGATATTCCAGAGGAACACATGATTGATCTCTTCATAGGCACTTTAAAGGATAACATCCAACATGAAGTTCACGTTTTGGAACCCGATTCATTGGAGAAGGCATTCAGGTTGGCAAGAAAAGTTGAATGTAAAATTATGGCGACAAGGAAGCCTACCACTCAATTCTATAAAGAAGGAAGTGTTGCTACGCCTAGATTTCCACAACCCACAAGGTTGACACCACAACAATTGGAAGAAAAAAGAGCAAAAGGGCTTTGCTACAGTTGTGATAGCAAATACACTAAAGGTCATAAGTGTGCTGAGAAGAAATTATGTTACATAGATTGTGAAGAAGAAGAAGAAAATGAACAAGAAGAGGATATACACCAGGAACCACCCCTAGAAGAGGAAGAAATGAATCCGACCATATCGTGTAATGCAATGGCAGGAATTACCACTCCTCAAACTCTCAAGATAGAAGGACATATCAAGAAGAAAAAGGTAATAGTGTTGATTGATTCAGGTAGCACCCATAATTTTATTCATTGTAAGGTAGCCAAGGAATTAAATTGTTTCCCATACCCAACACCAGAATGTCAAGTGATGGTTGCAAATGGAGGAACTATAAATTGCTCTGGAAAATGCCATAATATTAAGCTAACCATGGGGGAATATGTATTGACTAGTCCAATGCTTTCCATTCCCATGGGAGGTGCTGATGTTGTACTAGGAGTACAATGGTTACAATCTTTGGGGACGGTAGCTTTTAATTTTCAAGAACTTTTCTTGAAATTTTTTTCAGAAGGAAAGGAAGTCGAATTACGGGGTATTGCGGGGAAGCCAGGAAGGATAATAAGCTCTAATGTTATGACAAAGCTTCTAAAGAAAGAACAGCGAGGCGTAATTGCACAAGTATACTCACTAGAAGTTCCAACATCAAAATCATCTATTTCTGCAGATCTCCAACAAGTCTTGGACAATCATTCCAAGGTGTTTGAAACTCCCAAAGGACTCCCACCTATTCGTGATCATGATCATGCTATTCATTTGATTCCAGGAAGTGTTCCTCCAAACATCAGGCCTTATAGATATCCTTACTTCCAAAAGAGCGAAATTAAACGTATGATTGCAGAAATGTTAGAGGCGGGTATAATTCAACCTAGTCAAAGTTCTTTCTCTGCTCCTGTAGTATTGGTACACAAGAAGGATGGATCATGGTGAATGTGTCCTGATTATAGGGAGCTCAATAAGATCACCATTAAAGACAAATTTCCCATTCCTGTGATTGATGAATTATTGGATGAATTACATGGAGCAAATTATTTTACCAAGTTGGATCTTCGTTCAGGATATCATCAAATTAGAATGAAGACTGAAGATATTCCAAAAACAGCATTTCGAACTCATGAGGGTCATTATGAATTTTTGGTCATGCCTTTGGCCTTACCAATGCACCTTCTACATTTCAAGGGTTGATGAATTCCATTTTCAAACCCTTCCTTAGAAAATTTGTGCTAGTATTTTTTGATGATATACTAATCTACAGCAGGTCTTGGAAGGATCATGTTGAACATGTTCATAGGGTGCTCAAACTATTGCAGGAGAAACAATTATATGCAAAAACATCCAAATGTTTCTTTGGAGTACAAGAGGTGGAATATCTGGGTCATATTATATCTCACGAGGGTGTTAAAGTAGACCCTAACAAAATTAAAGCCATTAAGGAATGGAAAGTCCCAAAGACAATAAAGCAGTTGCGAGGATTTCTCGGGTTAACAGGCTATTATCGTAAGTTTGTTAAGAATTATGGAAGAATAGCAGCACCTCTAACAACATTATTCAAGAAAGATGCATTTTCATGGACTCCTGAAGCAACTAAGGCCTTTGAACATCTTAAAGAGGCAATGTGCCTAGCACCGGTCTTAGCTACGCCAGACTTCACAAAAACCTTTATTGTGGAATGTGATGCCTCAGAAAATGGAATTGGTGCAGTTTTAATTCAGGAAGGAAGACCCATTGCTTTTGAAAGTCGTCCAATCAAAGGAAAGTATTTACAAAAACCTATTTATGAGAAGGAAATGTTAGCAATACTGCATGCACTAAAGAAATGGTGAACTTACCTAATGGGAAGACACTTCAATGTAAAAACTGATCATGATAGTCTTAAACACTTTTTGGAACAAAGACTATCTTCAGAAGAGCAGCAAAAATGGGTCACAAAGATGTTGGGTTATGACTTTGAAATAATCTACAAAAAGGAAAAGCTTAATGTTGTTGCAGATGCACTCTCAAGAAAGAATGAAGAGGTGGAAGCATTGCTTTGTGCCATTTCTATTATCCAACCAGATTGGATAACTGAAGCAAGAGATGAATGGAAGAAGGAAAAAGATGTATGGACATTCATTCAAAAGTTGCAGCAAGATCCTAGTACATCTGATACATTTAGTTGGAAAAATGATTCCTTATGGTACAAAGATCGCTTATATCTTTGTAAGAATTCCCAACTAAAACAAAAGATTCTTATGGAATTGCACACTTCTCCTTTAGGAGGACACTCAGGATTTTTAAAAACTTACCACAGGGTGAAGAAAGATTTTTTTGGGATGGCCTTAAATCTGATATTCAAAAGTTTGTGGCGGAATGTTTGGTTTTCCAGCAGAATAAAGTTGAGACAATTAAGACCCCGGGTCTTCTACAACCTTTATCCATTCCAAGTCAACGTTGGGAGGAGATTTTAATGGATTTTATCATAGGTTTACCTAAGTCCGAAGGAAAGAGTGTCATCATGGTGGTAGTTGATAGACTTACCAAGTATGCACACTTTTGTGCATTATCTCATCCATTTAAAGCAAGTACAGTTGCTACTACATTTATGGACAAAATTCAAAAGCTACATGGAAGCCCAAGGGTTATTGCATTAGGGGAATTTTGAGGTCTAAAATGGGCCACCTAAGAAAAATGTACAACAAAAATCAACTTTATAACAACCAATGGGATTCAAGATGATGATGTCAACCATGGGGGATGATTCACCATTTTTTAAATAAAAAGGTAAAAATATTAAAAAATAATAAAATAATAAAACTACTTTTTCAACTCGTATTTTTAACTTATCTCCCAAAATTTTTACTCAAATTTCGAGTGGGATTACTCGTTGGATGCGAAATTTAATTCCTCATCCAAGGAGTACCCATGTTGCATACTTTCGATGAACTCTACTACACGAAAAATGAGAAATACATAAAAAACGTGATTGTAATCACGTTTTTTTATGTATTTCTTATTTTTCGTGTAGTAGGACCCATCGAAAGTATGCAACATGGGTACTCCTTGGATGAGGAATTAAATTCCGCATCCAACGAGTACTCCCGCTCGAAATTTGAGTAAAAACTTTGGGAGATAAGTTGAAAATATGAATTGAAAAAGTAGTTTTTCATTTTTCCCTCTAAAATTTGATGATGTGATCAAATCTTATTTGATTTTTTCCACTATTATTTTATACTTTAGGAGGCCCATTTTGTCTCAAAATTCCCCAATGTGAGCTGCATGAGATCCCATTTTACTAAATTCTTGGACCTTAGTTATTTTGTGTCAGTACTCAATTAGCTCATAGCTCATCTTATCATCCTCAATCTGATGGTCAAACCGAGATAGTAAATAAATGTTTGGAAGGATATCTTCGTTGTTTTGTATCTGATAAACAAACACAATGGGTCAAGTGGTTACCTCTTGCTGAATGGTGGTATAACACTTCCTTCCATACTGCAACAAAAATGACTCCATTTATGGCACTTTATGGATATCATCCACCATCCATCACATCATCTTTAAGGGAAAATTCGAAGGTTCAAGCAGTGGAAGATCACATCGAGCATCAGCAAGAAGTTCTCCAACTCTTAAAGGATAACCTGAATTTGGCACAAAATCGAATGAAACAGCAGGCAGATCAACATCGCAGCGAGAGAAGTTTTGATGTAGGAGATTGGGTATTTTTACTACTACAACCATACAAACAAATGTCCCTCAAGCAAGCTAAGAAGGATAATAAATTATCGCCAAAGTACTATGGTCCTTACAAGGTGTTGCAAAAGATTGGTACTATGGCATACAAATTGGAGCTTCCCGCTTCTTCGCGAGTACATCCAGTTTTCCATGTTTCATGCTTAAAGAAGGTTATAGGTGAAAATCTTCCAGTTCAAACAATATTGCCAGAACTTGATGAGGAAGGAAAATCATATTGGAACATGAAGCGGTCATGGAAACAAGAACTCGACAGCTACGGAATCGATCAATTTCAGAGTATCTCATCAAGTGGAAGAACTTACCCACTGAAGATTCTACATGGGAGGATGAGAATTTTATACAGAAGCACCCGGAGCTATTCAAGTGTTGAGGACAACACTTTTTTGAAGGAGAGGGGCATGTTAGGTCCCTATATCACTAGTATAGCCCCTTATTATTGTTAGTGTAAACCCCTTATTGTTATTATTGTACCCTTGTAACTCCCATTTTGTTATTATTGTGCCCTTAAATTATTATTGTTAGGTCGGCTAGGATTACATTGTGGCCCACTAGGATTATATTGTGGCCCCATGGACTCCTATATATAGAAGGAGGTTTTGGTCATTTGTATCATCCAAGAATTGTTCATTCGTGTAATGTATTGGAGGTTTCCCCCTCGAAGTGGCTTATTTCTAAGGCATTGATATCTCATTTCTTCTCTTTTTGGAGCTGGTTTCACAACAGTGACCAATAATTGACAGGGTGACAAAAAACTGAAAAATATGCAGCACAAACAAACTTCAAACACCAACTAACCAATGATAATTTCAGAAAGAACGAGAATTTCCCTTAAATAGGTGGTGCGGCTTTGAACTTAAATGCTGATAAGACGCGCCAATAGACCGTTAAAAAATCTTGACGTGGATGACAACTGTAACCAACTTGGCAGCAAACGTCACTGCGGGGGGCCTCAAGGTACGGAGGATTCATTTGGCCTATGCCCCTGCAATCAATCTCGACCATTCATCTGGGTTACTCCTGCAGTCAACACAGTCAACTACAGAGGCACCCTCCGTGTTAACCCACGTGCTAGAAGTGCCTGTGGGTTGAGCCCTTTGCTCAGTGCTTAATAAATCATCAAATCCCGCTCAACAAAATGAACGATATTTAAACTTTGAACTGGAACCCGCCTTCATAAAGCCTAAAAGTATTTCAACTTTTAACTTTAATATAACGAGCAGAAATATTTTTATGCTAAAGTATATGAACTTTAATACTTTAACATATCTTTTTAGTAGTTTTCTATTTTTGTAATTTTCAAAATTAAAATAAAAGGATATTGCAAATGATCCACAACAGTTCACATGGGATTGAATAATCATCATCGCCTTTGAGAACTGTGACACATTTTCTTCTTAAATGAGTGAGGGCCGCAGCCCATGACCCCACAAGCTTAAACTTGTTCTTCACGTGGAAAGATTTTGAAGGTGGTGTGGTAAAGAGGTTTTAATCATTTTTGAGATGGTATAAAGAGATTTCCGTTTTGTATTCTTGCAAAGGTTTTTAGAGAGACATGTTTTTTAAGAATGTTTAGTTTATAAAGGTATTTTTCAAGAGTGGCTTGTTACACACATATTAAAAGGGATTTAAAAGTGTTTTTTTAAGGTTCTTATTACGGAGGTTTATAAAAGGTTGGATTTTATTAAAAAAGAAAGTAGAGTACTTTGTAATATTTTGATTATCTACAAAAAAATTTGGTGTTTTGTGGAATATGATAGTTTTTTGGGTAAAGATTGTGCTTTATGGGGTGTATATTAAAAATCATATTTTTTTTCAAGGGTGATATGGAAGATAGCTTCATGCCTCAACTATAAGACAAAGGAAAAACAGGAGTCATGTGTCGGAAAAAGATTAAGAAAAGGAATCACAATGAAGAGGCAGAGATCGTTGCTATGTTTAGAGAGGTTTACGCCGAAGCCAAGGAACTAATAAATCTAGCTATAGACAAAGAAGAGATCGAGGTTGAATGGTGTTGCTTTGATCTGCTACCACCACCTATGTTTATTGGTAAAAATTTTGATTTTTGGATTATTAGAATGTTAACTTTTCTTCGAGCTAAAGACTTAATTTAATACCGGTCTAATAACCCATATGATGAAGTATGCGATGCTTTAGCATTGGATTTTATCAAACAGGGATTGGATGAGATGTGTTTGTGCAAGGTAGAAGCAGAATTTGGTGCAAGGGGGAGTAATCAAGTCGAAGACCATAGTGTCGTACAGCGTGTTGAAGCAGTGCTTGAAGATGAAAATGAAAATGGATATGTAGCAGCAAATTTACAGAAAGAGGAAGATTTTGGTGAATTTCACTTGAAAGTGGATCACAATATTGATTGTGTGTTACCAGTAGGAGTTTATTTTGGAATAGATAATGTTGCGAGTGGTGAAGAAATTGATCCAATGAATCCAGCAATTGAAATTGTTGATGTTAACTTTGATGAAGACGAATGCACTAGTGATGAGTGGTTGCAGATGGTGCAATAGAAACATCTTATTGATACATTGTTAGTCGGCGACAGAAACCCACTTGTGCCTAGAAATCAGGTGGAAGAAAACCTTTTTGCAGAAGAAAAGGTGAAGAATCTAGATTATGAGGCATCGATAAAGTCAAAGAAGGAAGAAGAGAAGAAACTCTCATTCTAGAGTAGAATGAACAGAACCAATATGGTTCTGAAGATTTTTTTCATATAAACTTAACATTGATTTTGTGTATGCAGATGTTAGAAGAAACCGAGAAGAATCAACAAAAGATGAAGAAGAATTAAAATTCCTTGAAGAATGGCTTGAAACACCGTGTTGATGATGTCTGTATAGAAGATGCAACAATTAATGTTGAAGACAGGTTTGGCGATGTTGAAAATTAAAATGTCAATGAAATTTTCATGTATTAGTCCTGAAGAGATAAAATTTTATTATGAACTTACGTTGCAGCAATTTGATAATCAAAACATTAATGATAAAGAACAAACTATAAAAGATGAGATGTGGCAGCAGTCCACATACAAGCAAATTTTTGAAGAAGTAGATGACATCCATGGACATCCTGAAATGATTTCTATGTTTTTATGATAAACAAAGATTTAATGATGGACGAGCTGCAACAACAAATGAAGAAACTGAAATTTGGAGGCTACAGCAAAAAGACAAAGATGAAGCAATTTAGAGGATACAGAATTTGGAAGAAAAGGAAAAAGAAATATAGCTAAAGAGCGGATGTCAAATTTTTTGAGTCATTGTAAGCCTAGCTGAGACTTAGACCAGCAGGCATGTTTAAGTTATGTTAAATTGTCAGTCGTAAATAAGGGGGAGTCTTGAAAATAATTACTCCTGACAATGCACCGCACCGCCTCACTACACACCGCCCCACCGTCACCGCCATGACCTACTCAAATTTGAAGGGGTGCAACCACCTTAACCTCTTCAGCATCGAAGGGGCAACTGACTTAAGTTTTGTATAAATAGAGTTGAGTTGGGATAGAAAAATAGAAGTTTGGATGTAGAGTCTGAGTGGTACTCCAATTGTAGCTGCTTCCATGTTTCATTGCTTTGAAGTTTTGTTCTTTCATAAAATGATGTATGTTTTTTCTTAACAGCTGTAGTTGCATGTTGTTATTGCGTTTTCGTTGTTCACTCTGTAAACCTTCATATTTTTCATCCTACGAGATGAGGAAGTTGCAACTTCTTCATTTTGACATTAAATATGATCTGATAGGTTGGCACGCACCAAATCTCATATGTGTCTGCTGGCACAACTGTCCCTGCTCTTCCCTCTGATAGGTTTGCACGCACCAAATCTCATATGTGTCTGTTGACACAATTGTCCCTGCTCTTCCCTCGTTCCTTGTATTTCAATGAAAAAGTTAAGGGTCTTACAAGTACAGGGGACTAAATTGAAAATATTGTGGCTAGACGAATTGCAAGCAGATATTAAAGTCTATATATTTATTTGCTAATAGTAAATATGGTATGGCACAACTCAAATTAATTGTAGAGAATAATCACCTACTGTCATTAGATGAATTGAAACGTGTGGACCATATCGTTGGCACATTTGCAGTTGCGGGAGTTGCATATTGTTGCCCCCCTCTTGAAAGTTTTGAAGTCCATAATGAAGTTGAAGCACCTGGAGCAGATTGTGGTCACTTTTCCTCTATCAACCGGGGTTGTCCTCTGTCAACCGGGGCGAAATTCCAACATTGTCCAAAAGAGTTCTATCATCTACCTTCATTAAAACATTTGAAATTCAAGCACTTTTCAGGTCTGATGTCTCTGCCAGGTTGCTTCGCGAATCTAACAAACCTGGAATGCATCGACCAGACTGGGTGCAGTAATTTAAAGAGGCTTCTGAATTCTTTCGGGCGGTTAATTAAGTTAAACTATCTTGATTTAATTTATTGCTATGACTTAATTCTCTCATAGGGGAATTTTGGAAACATCTACACGCTTGAATACATTGGTTTTGAATATTGTTACGAAATTGAAGTATTTCCTTCCTAAATTACACATCAATGATCATTGGAAATATTGCACTTGAATGTTCCGAACTTAAAAAAATGGCCAAGTTCCCCAGGAGAGTCGAGTGGTTTCGAAAAGCTCGTATTACAAACCCCTTGTCTAGAAACGCTCCCGTCTTCTATCGAACATGACCTAAAGAACTTGAAGTATTTGGAGATGAGGGGATGTCGTAGTTTGAAAAGTTTGTCAGATTCTGTTCGATTGTTGAATCACTTGACTAAGTGGACAGTGGAGGATTGTGCCTTACGGGAACTGACTTTTAAAACGTTCAAAAGCCCAAGTGACATATTGACAAAGTCAGGAGGAGAACTGCTTCAGCTCCAATACCTGAAACTGCACAGCACAGAAATATCAGAGATATCATTTCCTACGGGTGTTTGTCCCAACCCCCAACATCTCGACATCAGGGATTGACAAGATCTGGAAGAGGTTGGAACATTGCCAAAGGCACTCAGTATTGTATAAATGTTCTAAATTGAGGAAAATAGTAGTGTTTTTGGTCTTTCAAAGCTCCAAATGTTGATGATTGGCTAGTGCAAAGAAGTTCGTGAGCTGCCAAATATTGAAGAATTGGTATCTTTGGAAGAGTTGTGGGTGCCTCACTATGTGATCAGAAATTAAATTGGGGGCAAAAATTTGCTAAAAATTCAAAGTTCTCAGATTGTCTCGGAACCTAAACGACTGCGTAATGCTCATCGTTTTGAATCCAGCGCAATTCGTTTCACGAAAAATGGTCACCGTATGCTCCCGGAAACACAATCTGTTCGTTTGCACAAACATGCAAATTTTCAAAAAAAAGGTTAGATAGGGAACCCAATCAGCAATCCATACTGCTAATGTGGCAGTTGACTAGGCTGGTCAAGGATTGGTCAATTTCTTCTCCGTCGAATGGTAAGTTGCCACTTGACAGCATGGCACTGGTTCGTATTTGGAGTGACGTGGTGTAATTTAATTGGTTGAATTTTAAGCCAGTCGGGTCACGACACATGGCAAGCCCGAAGGCCACCACATGCCCCCCTAGCTATATTATGGTGTAAAAATTATGGGTTAAATTCCGAATGAATGCACTAGGGTTCAACCCTGCGACCTCCCACCACACAACACCATGGTCTACCGTCTCCACTATGTGTTAGTCCTAACATGTATTGCAAACCATATATATTTATATTAACCCAAAGTCTACGGCGAGGGTAAGCGGGGGCCAGCTCGCAGTCCACGAGACCTCACGTCATGACCGTTGGCAAAGCTCGGAGTTAAGCGGAGTATTAACAAACCATAACCCCAATTATTAAACCATAAGCCATGTTTAATATGCGTTAATCTAAAAATTAATTGTGGATTAAGATAAGTGTGTAATTAGCACTTAACTACACTTAATTAGCACGTTAACTCCATTTAGCAGTTAATTGGCGGAGTTGCTCCATTTTGGCGGAATTTCCAGTTAGGGGTGCAACTAACTAAATTAGCGGAGCAGTTAGTTGGGTTTACTGAAAGAGGCATAACTTTGGCCCAGATAGTCAGAATTCGACTCAGTCAAAACAAAAATAGGGGTATTAAGGGTGTCCTAGAGCCATTGGAGCGGGTTTAAGAGCCATCAAAGCTCAGGAAATGACTGTATTCAAATTTTTTATCATTTAATCAAAGAGGGCCAAGACATTGACGCTGATCTAAGGAGACGTAGCCCAGGAGGGGTGAACCCCTTCATCACAACCGTGTAATGTACTTGTTGTGTATTATATTCTTTGCAATTTACTTGTTTATGTGTTTTTAAAGCTAATTTACTTCATGAATTGCTCATAAAAGACACAAACTTGACACATAAACTTGTTATTTGACACAATCCTTAAGCACTTTTATTTTATACTGATGAGAAAGCTAACACAGCAAAACCAGTTTATCTTATTCAAATTACTATCTGAAACTAAAAATCACAAGAGGACTTACGCAAGTGATAAAGCTTCAAGAAATAGATGTTTCAAAATACAATGAGTTCGAGGAGATGCACATTGTTGAACATTTGAGGTCGTTGAAGAAGTTGCAGACATCTGGATGTACGAAGCTAAAAAACATGCGGGGTTTGCAACTACTCATGGCACTTCGACAACTAGACATTTTTTATTGCTATGAGTTAGAAGAGCTGCTAGGTGTTTAACATTTGAGGTCGTTGGAGATGTTAAGGGCATGTCACTATATGAATCTAAAAATGATAGTGTTTGGCGTTGTTGACAGAACTTCGACAACTGTACATTTCTAAATGTTGCAAGTTAAAAGAGATGCAGGGTGGTGAATGCATGAGGTCGTTGGAGATGTTAAGGGCATGTAACTGTATGAATATGAGAAGGATACATGGTTTGGAGCTGCTAACGACACTTCGACACCTAGATGTTTCTGGATGTTATAATTTAGAAGAGCTACCGGGTATTGGACATTTGAGGTCGTTGGAGATGTTAAGGACATGTGACTGTAAATCTGAAGAGCATATCGGACTTGGCTTAGCTGACAAAGCTTAGATAATTAGATGTTTTTGGCTGCATTAGCTTAGAAGAGCTACCCGGTGTTGAACATTCAATTTCACTGGAGAAGCTGCTGGTAAATGATTGTGTGAAACTGTGTATGAAACTGAAGAGCATTCTGGAGTTGGAAAGAACGGCCAAATTTCAACTTTCCTGTAACGTAAGGTTCAAGATTTTTTTTTGTTGATGTTGATTTATTTGATTTATTCTACTAGTGGATAGTAAGTTTTAATTTTTCTAAAATATTTTTAACAATTATATATATTAATTTTAATTAAAAATATTAGCTTAATTTATAAACAAAATGATTTTTTCAAGACATTTTTTCTCATTAATCTTAAAATCTGGCAAAGTTTTGTAAAAACTTGAGTTTAAGTTGTTTAATAGGTAGAATTTGAGTGAAATTTAATTTAAGTTGTTTTAATTGGTAGAATTCCAGTGCCCAAGGGTTTTTCAGGGTACTGAATTCTTTTATGCATTCAAAAATGCATTTTAAACAATAAAAAATCACATTTTTTCTTGAAATATTTTTCCCTGATTCTGAGGAAAACTTTTCCTCTATAAGTTAGACTATGCTGACCTTTTTCATGGAATTTTTTATGATTAATTATAAACAAAATTCTGCAAATATTTGTAAAAACTTAAAGTCTATTTCCTCTATAAGTTAGACTATGCTGACCTTTTTCATGGAATTGTTTATGATTAATTATAAACAAAATTCTGCAAATATTTGTAAAAACTTGGTTTCATATGTAGAATTTGAGTGCCCAAGAGTTTTTCAGAACACTCAATCCATTTATACATCAAAAATGTATTTTAAACAATAAAAAATAGCATTCTTTCTTGAAATTTTTTTAAGAGATTAGAAAAAAAAAGCCTGCTACCTTTTTATTGTATTCGAAAAAAATCCATCCCATGGGATACTCTATGGGTTTTTTACAACCTGAACTGTTCACAGCAAGAAAGCACCCATGCCTCTTCAATGGCCATATTTGACATTTTTTGGGGTGGGATTTTGAACCCATTTTGATCTTTGACATCAGGTTAAGCGGAGTCCTGGAATTATGGTTTTATGAACATCCGGAGGTTTGGTACATTTAATTGCGGGGATTTGTTTAGTGTGGCTGGGATACAAGGGTGTGGAAATACCCAGATCTGTTTGTGCTTCAGTTGTTTGATGTAAGTTTTGGAATTGAGAAAAACAATTGTGGGTTGTGACTGGTTTTTAATAAAAGTATTTTCCAATTGTGGGTTGTGACTGGTTTTTAATAAAAGTATTTTCCAAGTTTAGAATTAAGCGTAGGCGCTTCAAATGGCTGATATGGATGGTCCGGGTTACGAAGGTTAGTAGGATAAGAGTTGATTATTTACGATGTCCTGCTTGTGGTCGCCAGACTGAATGCGAAGAGGTACGCAACTGTTCACAATTTCTATCTCAACACGAAGAATATGTTACAGTTCATGGTGTAGAAAACCCACGAAACAAGTTCAATCGTCGGAGAAGATATATATGGTTCGATATATGCCCATCTACTAGAAAAATAATAATTCCAATTCCCATTAATTATATTCCTTCCTGTAGTTAATTGTAGTAATTTTTCTTTTAGTTACAGGCTCGTCAAGATTGGCCTTGCCCTCCTTACGGAGGAAAATTTATCCCTACAAATGAAGAGCTCATAGAACATATTCGAAGAAGATTAACTTGGATAATGCCAGCCTTCATCCTCTGATTCCTGAGTTCATTCCTACTATTGAAGGTGGAGATCGGAACTGGTATACCCATCCAGAAAAATGGCCAGGTATGTATTGCTCACACAATAGGGGTTTCTTTAACGAAACTGGTACAATTAACCGTGTCAGTGATCAGTAAGATCCATGCCCATTTCTTGTTAGGGAGTCGATACTATCATTAAAAAAAATCATTTAAGCTTGTTTTATTTTTGGATGTTTGTATATATGTTGTTTTATTTTTGGATATTTGTATATATGTGTGGTTTTTAGAACATTTCAAATGTAAAAATTATATATTGATGTTGAAATGCACCATATTTTGGATGGACATTACTCATAGTTTGGATATATATTATGTAGGGGAGAGGTTTTTATTGTTGTGTAAGGATTAGTACTAGTTATAGTACTAATAATGGGCCCACACATCTATAAAAAAAACATCATAAACTCTAAAAAAGATGCACATAAATACTTTATATTAAGTTATATAAATATGTATAAAATAGGCTCAGACACTGATTGGACTAACAAATGTCAAACACCAAACCTTAACATCACAAGTTGACAAGACCTATTGTCTCAACTACCTCGAGGTCTGAATTACCAATTAAGTCAAAATGCACTACAAAACATTACATTGCTTTCTATCCAAAAGTACACTTATCCCATCAAACAATCACCCACTGATTTTCCATTGGAGCAACAAGTCTCATTGTTGGGTAGTACCTGCACAAGAATAGGTGAAATGTGTGGCAGCCATATCTACATGTGTGTTTAACCATTCAACTTATTGAAGACAATAAATGACACCATTCAATTCAAGAATTAGTTCAGAGGATGCAATAAATGACACCAACCCTTTCAATTCAAGTATTAAATACAACCAATGTTTTGAAAATCGCGATCGGGATTAAATCGGTGAGGGGAAAAAATCGGAAAAAATTGTAAAAATCGGGAAAAAATCGGCACATACAAAAATATTGATTTTTTTTCAATTTTTTTAATATCTAAAGCATCTACAGCATAAAATAAATGCATTGAAACATAAATATGAAAAAAAAAACTAATATATAAGATGTGTAATATCATGTCTAGTGCTACATCACACATAAAACTGAATCTTGTCCTGAATACTAAGTCCCGAGTCTCAAGAGTCAACTCAGCCTCAAAATATCAACAAAAAATATAATAATGTATCTCATATCATGAGTCATAATGTCATATACAAAGGAATGTCAATGCACCATATAACCTATGGTCCTATACTACTGATTTCCTTTGCCCCTCTTGCGAGAAAATACAACAGCTTTGTCTTTCCCTCTAGATGAAGAAGCTGGCAGGAATGGCAATGGACTCTGTCGTGCTCTAGAAGTAGCAACAGAATGGGAACCTGAAGCACTAGGAGCTAAGGGAGGCAGACCACGTCCTCTACCGGTAGTAGTGGTAGGTGGTGTCACCTCCTCCTCCTGCTCCTCCTCCTCCTCCTCCTGCTGCTCCTCCTCCTCGTCCTCCTCCCCCTCCACTACTTCCTGCTCTATCCAATCAGGGGTTGACTCCATGACAGGCCTCTCAGCCTCAACCCTCCATTCAGCAGTGGTGTCAATCGCATCTAAAGAGATGGCCTCCATATCAGGTGTCTTCTCAAGTTGTCTCACCCACAATCTAAGATTGTAGTAGACGTAAACCATGTCATTGAGCGGCTGGGCCTCCAACTTGTACAAGGGTCATAAATTAATAAATTAAATATTTAAAAAAAATATTTAATGAATTCAAAAAATCAGTTGGAATATTTTAAGTTTTTTACCTGTTGCGCCTTTTGGTGTGTATTTTTTCAAATACACTCCAGTTGCGCTCGCATCCTGAAGAGCTACATGTTTGGCTGAGTATTCTAATGGAAAGTTTTTGGAGTTTTGGTAATTTGCCACCGTAGCTCCTCCACCATGCATCTACAAGTTACAAGTTACAACAAATAAGATAAATTTATAAAGTTACAAACATAAGAAAAATTTTAAAATAATGAAAATCTTACCTGGCATTTTAGTAGTCCTATCCTGGACAGCCATGTCGAAGCTCAAGGTGCCACCTGCCATTCTGTATACCTCCATCTCTTTGGATATCTCTGCACGTTCGATGGATTTGGCACCATCTTTTGAACACAAGTGAAAAAGCCATCCATGACCTCATCATCAAATAGGAAACCACATGAATAAGCAAATGCGGGGTTCAGGAAGACCCCTGCAGCATGAATGGGACGATGGAGTGTGTTGTTCCATTGATCATCAATCACTTCCCATAAAAGAAGTTGTCTCTGAAACCCCTCATCACCCTTATCATCATAATAGCTGCGAACAGCTTCTTTGGCCCTATCCATGGCCTCATACAAGTAGCCCATTGCGGGCTTGTCTCCATCCACCAATCTAAGAACCTTTACCAAAGGTTCAATAATGCTGCACACCTCTTCCACTCCAGCCCAGAAACTTTCCTGATATGACACCAACCTGCAGATGGCCTCTCCCTCTGATTTGCGGCTGATAGTCAAAGCACGCCACTCATCTGAAACAAACATTCTCTTCAAATCCCACTTAGAATTCAAGAGGGATTGAAGAGATATGAAACTAGTAGCGAAACGTGTAATAGCAGGCCGCACCAACTCCTTCTTGTTGGTGAATGTCCTCATCAAACTAAGCACAGATGCATGATTATATATAAATTTTGTGATGCTCTTTGATGATTCTACAATATCTTTGAAAAAATCAATCTTTCCGATGTCCTCCAACATCAAATCAAGACAATGTGCAGCGCAAGGTGTCCAAAATATGCTCGGATACCTCTCCATAAGCATCTTGCCAGCAGAAACATAGTTTTCAGCGTTGTCCGTTATGATTTGGACAACATTTTGGGGCCCAACCTCCAAAATGAACACATCTAATAAATCACATAATAATCTTGCATCTTTGACATGTGCAGATGCATCAACAGATTTCATAAACATTGTCCCCTTGGGACAACTGACCAAGAAGTTAATAAGGGTCCTACCCCTTTGATCAGTCCAACCATCTGACATCACAGTGCATCCTGTGATTTCCCATGATGCCTTTAACTCCTCTAATCTCTTGGTGCAGTCAGCTTTCTCATTTTGCAGAATGCGCCCTCTAAAGTCATAAATCATAATTCCACATATAGATAGATAGATGGACACAGACTGCACTCATCCAAAAATTAGGAAGTTTCTCAATTAAAAAACCTTCAGCTTTTGTTTCTAAGACCTGTTTCTAAGCAAAGTTTAGTGCAGGAACAGTTGACAACTAGCTAAATGAAGAAACAGATGTTGATAACTGCCACAAAACACCACACTGTCACCCTGCACCCATTAATCATCAGCACTTTAACTCATAATTAATTGTTGTTTGGTAACAGTCCTTTTTAGGTTGGTTACAAACTGCTACACCACCTTCTTAACTATTGTTATCTGAGTGAACAGATAGCTAGTAAACTGAATTTTAGTAAACACATAGCATCAAATTTTAGTAGCCCTCGGCCTTATCAAGAGCAGCAGTCATATAAATCAAGGACACATACTCGACTCAAAGTAAAAAGCTCAATTTGAAGGGTTCTTGGTCCTGAAAGATTTAACCTTTAAGAAAAAACCATAAAGAAGCCCATCGAATGTTGATATTGCACAAAGACCTGCGGTGACAAATTGGCATATGTTTGCAGTTTGTTGAATGACATGTTTGGAAACAAATTGAAGAATTAAGCAGTCGAACTGAAGCAACGTATAAGGTTTTCTCTCAAGCATCACTTTATGAAGTTATTTAGTAAATAACTCCACCTTTATCTAACTATATAGCACGGATCTCAGACCTGGAACTATTCTAAAGTTGAAGCTTAAAAGAAAAGGTGCAATGACACATATAGACCTCGTCCTACTGGATACTTCTTGGCATGGCTCTTCAAGCAAGTATTTCTTTTTGAGAATATGTACCTATACAAGCTACTCAAAGCAAGCCAAAGTCAAGGGTCAGAGTGACAACTTTAATTTTCTTGAGAAAATACAGTAACAAGTTTTCTGAAGTGAGTGATTTTAAAGTTTATATTTATACTTTCTCAGCTCCATAGTAGAAGATAAGCCGACCTTTGTCACTTTCAGAACGTATAAGGCTCAGAACAAGACTAGTAAGCAGTTCCTTGCAATTTTCCATTGTTCCCACAGCCACACACATGGCTCAACCTCTCTTTCAAACTCTCTAAAACTATGCCAGCAAGTATAAAATAGGGTTTGAACTACCATGAATAAAACAGAGCTCATGCAAATACTCTTAGAAGTCCATTTACAACATAAGAAGTCAACTTCTAATTTCTTCTTTCGCAGAGTAAATCAAGGCTTTAGCATATTTAAACCTCACACTTGTCAAATTCCAATCACAAATGAGATGAGGGTTACACTTGTCTCTTACACAATTCGAAGTTCAGGTTGCCCACTGAAAATAGAACTAGTCTGTAAGGTTCTGGGGAAATTTGTGCCCTATGTTTTTGTTAGTCCACTAGGATTTTCAACAAAGTTTCTTTCTGTTCAAAATACAAAATTTATTTATGTTCAAAATTGAAATACAGTATATTGCAAATCATTCAATAATTCAAAGTAGCAATGTATAATCCAAATTCAACTATTCAGGTAAACTAGGTCTGTTCTGTTAGTCATCAGTATTTTTCACTATCTTTAGATGACTATAGAATGTTTATAGCTTTTCTGAAAACAATATTCCTTGAATATCTTGAGTTTCAGAAATCTCACTACCTTCATTATCCTTTTAAACCTATTTTCACTATTCCTCATTTGGTCTTCTCAAAGTCACCCTGTTGCTCCTAAAAAACTCCTTATAGGCTTATACTTCTCATTTTCGTCCTTCTTCCCTGCCTATAAACTCATTGCCTCATTTTTCCCCTGTCAATAAACTCCATCCTCCCTCTAGGGTTTCCTGTAAGCTAACTCATTCCCATGTCCCTTTGGGCATAATAACCTATGACAATACTATGTTTCACTTAAAAATATCCAAGTCAAATTTCAATCAAAATCAGGGCAAAGGACCCTCCCACCAAGTCATTAGGGTTTTACATTGTTTAAGGTCATCCTTGGATGTTTCAGGCATTGTTTTTCCTTTGCTAGAATTTGGCTCAGATGTAATAAAATTTCAAGACATGGTTATTCAAGAAGGACCTAAAAGTTTCCAAAGAGGATTATCTTCTCAGTTCAGAACCTGCAAGTGAGAAAAATGGAAGAGTTCAGCACTTCTGCAGGAGTGTTGAAAGATTTATCAGCAAAAGGTATTGATGGTGTAGATTGTAATATTCCTGTTTAAAGATATTAATAAAACACAGCAAATGCTACAGCAATGGAATGACTCTATGAGCACACATTCAATAACATGTAAAATAATAGGAACCGTGTACGCAGCAGATATACGTTAAACTGAGAAATCACTAAGCCATTATATTATGCGGGGAATTACAGCGATTACAAAGATGCCCAGATGATAGCGCTCAACAGGCGCGGGAAAGATAAAAGATATGCTCAAGAAACAAGGTACAGCGGTTTTCCTGTGGGTGCGAACGACTGGAAACACTGTAGCGTTCTGTTAATAAGCTGCACTGTGAAGGATCCCCTGAGAAGCTCCCGATTTGACTCTACACACTCTCCAAACCCGATCTTCTTGCAAAATGACGGTAGAACTGCCTCACCCGAGCAGGCACTCGAAGTCCCCCGGGGCTGAGGTTGAGATCTCCGCTCGGAGATACTCGGCGCACTAAACAATGCTGCAGACTGGCTAAACAGCCGACGTGCTCAAGTCTTGGCGACTAGTGATAATTTCATAATATTCCATAATAACCCAAAACATGGTGGCTCCCTTCCTTTTGTATGTGGCCTTCGTCACAAGCCCTTGACTCTCGCTTTCCCGCGTAGCCCCTCTCGGCCCCACGCTGCCAACTCAGCCACGTACTTACCTTCCCGCGCTTGGATGAGTTCACAACCCGCTCACTGTTATTCCCCTTTAACCATCGGCGGCAAAATATGTCTGAATTAATATTCCAATTAGCTATTGCTAATTGGGAATATTACAGTCTCCCCCGGCAAAATGTTGCTTGACCCCAAGCAACTGCAATGATGGGTGCTGCAAGATCTTGATGCAGGAGCATTAGCTCCGAAAAACACATTGTATTTTACCTAATCTAGGGGGTTTCATGTTTTGAAGAAATATTAAAATTTCATGTAAATATTAATATTATTTTGAGTGATTAATTAATTATTTGTGAGAAATTGTAAATGTGAGAGAAATTAGTTTCTAGATTATTTAGAATTAATGAAGGAGCCTAAGTTGGGATTAGTTTCTAAGTTTTAGGGATGAGGATCTATCTTTTAGGGATGTTGAGAGATTTAGGGATTTGATGAGATATTAAGGGGATTGAGCATTTAATTAGATCATTTTTTAAATTGTATAAATAGGAAGGGGTTTTGAGAGGAAAATACATTGAGATTGGGGAAGAGTGTGAGATTGAAAGTAGGCTTGAACAGTAAGGCTGTAAGCCTTCAGCAATTGTAAAGGGCCACAGGATTGAAATATCTGGCCAGCAAAAATTTGTAAGTCATTGTTTGTTTCAGTTTATATACATTGATTGGTTGTGCAATTATATATATTTCTGGTTAAATGGTTGAGGTATCGATTGTAAAAAAAATCGATCAAAGGAAGCCTGCAATAAGAGAAATTGTGATATCGATTTATATGTCCAAGCTAAAAGAATTGATATTTATATAACAATTGTTATTGGTGCATGAGTTTATGAATGGTTGTGAAGAAAGAAAGAGAAGAGCGCCAGCAAACAGTGAAACTCGTTATGCATCATCAAGGAACATAAAAGATGTTAAATCTCTGCGTAAGGGATTATTTTAACATATTTTAAGTCTGCAGCTTGGTATGAATTGCTGTTCTGTAAGGCTTATGTAATTCAGAGTATGATCGATAGCAGAAATTGTTATTATTAGTGCGTTGAAGCCACAGGTAAGGTCGATTTCATAAAGTACCATTGGTTGAGTGTGTTCTGAATAGAATTAAAGAGACACACAGTCTTGATTCGTGAGAAATTTGGTTTGCTGAAGCATTAATTTACATATTTGTTAGAATGACATTGTGACATTGTTAGAATCGATATCATAGAATATGGACTGGCAGCGTGGTGGTTTGTACAGAATTAAATGGCAAAGACGTGTGATTAAAAGGCGGAGTAGAGGTCGAGTTGAATCAAGTGCAGAATCGATATCTCTTAATCATATTTCCATTTGAATGATTTTACTAAAGCGCAGGTTCGAAATCCATTCGATGGCAATGTTTGAAATCCGATTCAAAATTCGCTCCCTTCGTGGTGTTTGATTGACGGAAAATGTGTAGAAGCTGATAGTCAAAGCCAAAAGTTTTGAATCAATCGATTGAAGGTAATTTTTTTGTGTGATTGTTACAAATTGAAACAGAATTGTGTTACTTTTCCCAGTTTATATGCAGTGTCAGGATGAATCGATGGATAAATCAGAAACGCCGGTATTGAGACAAAACAGTCAGATGTTGAAAACGACAGTCAGTGAATGTGAACATGGCACTGTTCCTTTGATATCGGTTTGATTAAATTATAAATGGTGTAAAAAGCCGTGGATTCAATAGTGTATTGCTGCATTGAGTTTTTAAATGTTGAATTGAAACGGTATTAAAACCCGAATGCTGGAATCCTAAGTTTTTATATGAATTGAGTGCGCTTATAAAGTTCAAGAGCGGAATCTTGTTATGAGGCATGGTTTGTTAAGAATGAAACATGGAGAGGCATAAGCGCATGGATTATAATTATGATTGAAATTTATATTTGCACTCACATTATCATTAAGATTTATTCAGAACCTGTGTATTATATAATTGCCATGATAAAAGTTGTTGTTGAAGAGTGAAAGGGTTGATCAAAGCTGCGCAAAGAGAGGGCGCCTTATTGATTGTGTATGGTGTTCACAGAGATAAGTGCATATATTAATATCATGGCCAGATCCATATTTACAGTAAATGAGATGGTTATTTGCAGGCCTGGCCTGCGTCATTTTTGGTATCAAAGCCGGAATGCTCTGTTGAAATATTTATTTTCTGAATGATGACAAGAAGGTTTTGTTGAATTGAAATGTATTTTTGTTGAATGACTGAAAGGAAGATCAGATTTCTAAATTTGATGTGCAAGCTACACAAATGCAGTGAACAGATTGGCAGAAGCGAAAGGAGGAAAAGATCATGCAAGATCTTAAGAGGTGAGATGATTTTCTGAATTGAAATTTGTGATTGAAGTTTATGGTTGCAGAGAAGATGGCATTGAACCTGACATTCAGCTAAAGGCTGGATAAGGAGGACAATTGCAGTGTCCTGAAGAAGAAGGTGAGTTGAAGAGACAGCCTAGAGAGTGAGCAGAGGAGAGTGCTCAAAGAGGTTCCAGAGGCAGTGAACCAGTACTTACCAAAAGACTGAGTGAGGAGGGCTTGGTGAGGTAAGTGGCAGCAGAAGAGATTGCTGTCGTAGAGGCTAGTACAACTCATAGTGAGTGAACAACTCATGGAGAAAGTGATCATGGAGGATCAAAGAAGAGGTTCAGAGGAATGCCACAGAGGTGAGATGACTGATGAAGTCAGAGAAAGAGAGATTGCAGTAATAAAGGTACAATTGCAGGTACTGGAAGAATGGCTACAAGAGCAGGAAAATCAGAATAGAGGTTGGATCTTTCCACTGAAGGGAAAGAGAGTGATTTGGCGACAATTGCAGAGGAGGTTGAGGCAAATTGTGATTGCCTTGTTGAAAAAGGAACTTAGAGTTCTTGAGCCAGAGTTGGAATTTGAAGATTCCACATGCAGATTTGTTTAGAGGGGAGTGCTTGAAGAAGCAGTCAAGACTGAAAAGTCTTGTGGTTTTAAAACTGATGAGTTGTGTGTGTTTGCAGGTACGGCACAGGGAGAGGAGCAAGCTTTAGAGTTTGTTCAAGAGAGAGAAGAGTTGAATCTGAAGGGTGTTCAGATTGATGCTGAGATAGCAAGATCTCAGAAGGGAATGAAGACAGAGGAAGCAGAAAATGATAAGTATTCTGAAAAAGAAAGCAGTGATGCTTTTGCTGTTACAGTACAAGAGAAAATTCTTGTAGATGCTGAAGAAGAAAAGCAGTCTGAAGTGCGGATAAGGGAAGTAACAGCTGATACTGTTGAACATTTTATGCAAACTGAAAGTTTATGTATGAATGCAGGTGATGATGATATGCTTCAGCAATGCTACAGAGAAATTGCATTGCTAGAATATTTGTTGAAGAATTCGGAGTATGACAAGGAGATTGCAGCAGATGAAAGAGTTCAGTACAGTGAACGAGTGCAGAAAGATGTCATGGAAGCAGATGATATGAGAGAAAGACTGGTTAACAGTCTTGAGAATTCTTCAGAGGATTCTTTGGGAATTTTGGATCAACATACTGATGTGCTGATAGTGGAGGAGAATTCAGAACAGCATACTGAAGTGCTGGCAAAGGAGAACAAGGCACTGATGCCTTCTGATTTTTGTTCTAACAAGTGTTTTGTGAATGCAGGTATTGTTGTAGAACATTTGACTCAGTTGAGCAGTCAAATGAAGGAAGAAGAAGTTTTCTGTTCCAGAAGACAAGAGGGCATGGATGATCGGGTGGCAGTCAGAACAGAAACAAGAAAGAAGCAAGAAGTCAGCAAGTAGAGAAAGTAAAAACTGAGCAAGCCGTCTTAGCTCAGCAGACAGCTAGAAATCAACAGCCGGGAGATTTATTGGATCGAGAGATTGAAAGTATCAGAAGACTGATGACGAAAGAATCCCGGAAGAATCCAGCAGCAAGAAAGAAAAGGAAAGACAACAAGAGAAAGACAACGAAAGATTGCAAGAGCAGAGCAAGTGGAGCACTACAACACAAAATATGGTAACCTGGAAGACAACAGCAGATAGCAACACCAGTAAAGCAATTGACAAGCAAGGACAGATTACAAAACAAAATTTGGGATCCAGGAGGAAATATCCAGACTTATGACCAGGTGGTCATGAATTTTCTTACATGGGGAGTCTGATGCAGGAGCATTAGCTCCGAAAAACACATTGTATTTTACCTAAGCTAGGGGGTTTCATGTTTTGAAGAAATATTAAAATTTCATGTAAATATTAATATTATTTTGAGTGATTAATTAATTATTTGTGAGAAATTGTAAATGTGAGAGAAATTAGTTTCTAGATTATTTAGAATTAATGAAGGAGCCTAAGTTGGGATTAGTTTCTAAGTTTTAGGCATGAAGATCTATCTTTTAGGGATGTTGAGAGATTTAGGGATTTGATGAGATATTAAGGGGATTGAGCATTTAATTAGATCATTTTTTAAATTGTATAAATAGGAAGGGGTTTTGAGAGGAAAATACATTGAGATTGGGGAAGAGTGTGAGATTGAAAGTAGGCTTGAACAGTAAGGCTGTAAGCCTTCAGCAATTGTAAAGGGCCACAGGATTGAAATATCTGGCCAGCAAAAATTTGTAAGTCATTGTTTGTTTCAGTTTATATACATTGATTGGCTGTGCAATTATATATATTTCTGGTTAAATGGTTGAGGTATCGATTGTAAAAAAAATCGATCAAAGGAAGCCTGCAATAAGAGAAATTGTGATATCGATTTATATGTCCAAGCTAAAAGAATTGATATTTATATAACAATTGTTATTGGTGCATGAGTTTATGAATGGTTGTGAAGAAAGAAAGAGAAGAGCGCCAGCAAACAGTGAAACTCGTTATGCATCATCAAGGAACATAAAAGATGTTAAATCTCTGCGTAAGGGATTATTTTAACATATTTTAAGTCTGCGACTTGGTATGAATTGCTGTTCTGTAAGGCTTATGTAATTCAGAGTATGATCGATAGCAGAAATTGTTATTATTAGTGCGTTGAAGCCACAGGTAAGGTCGATTGCAAAAAGTACCATTGGTTGAGTGCGTTCTGAATAGAATTAAAGAGACACACAGTCTTGATTCGTGAGAAATTTGGTTTGCTGAAGCATTAATTTACATATTTGTTAGAATGACATTGTGACATTGTTAGAATCGATATCATAGAATATGGACTGGCAGCATGGTGGTTTGTACAGAATTAAATGGCAAAGACGTGTGATTAAAAGGCGGAGTAGAGGTCGAGTTGAATCAAGTGCAGAATCGATATCTCTTAATCGTATTTCCATTTGAATGATTTTACTAAAGCGCAGGTTCGAAATCCATTCGATGGCAATGTTTGAAATCCGATTCAAAATTCGTTCCCTTCGTGGTGTTTGATTGACGGAAAATGTGTAGAAGCTGATAGTCAAAGCCAGAAGTTTTGAATTAATCGATTGAAGGTACGTTTTTTGTGTGATTGTTACAAATTGAAACAGAATTGTGTTACTTTTCCCAGTTTATATGCAGTGTCAGGATGAATCGATGGATAAATCAGAAACGCCGGTATTGAGACAAAACAGTCAGATGTTGAAAACGACAGTCAGTGAATGAACATGGCACTGTTCCTTTGAGATCGGTTTGATTAAATTATAAATGGTGTAAAAAGCCGTGGATTCAATAGTGTATTGCTGCATTGAGTTTTTAAATGTTGAATTGAAACGGTATTAAAACCTGAATGCTGGAATCCTAAGTTTTTATATGAATTGAGTGTGCTTATAAAGTTCAAGAGCGGAATCTTGTTATGAGGCATGGTTTGTTAAGAATGAAACATGGAGAGGCATAAGCGCATGGATTAGAATTATGATTGAAATTTATATTTGCACTCACATTATCATTAAGATTTATTCAGAACCTGTGTATTGTATAATTGCCATGATAAAAGTTGCTGTTGAAGAGTGAAAGGGTTGATCAAAGCTGCGCAAAGAGAGGGCGCCTTATTGATTGTGTATGGTGTTCACAGAGATAAGTGCATATATTAATATCATGGCCAGATCCATATTTACAGTAAATGAGATGGTTATTTGCAGGCCTGGCCTGCGTCAGATCTTTTCACCCTCCCACGTAGCATCCTCATCCGGCAGGTTCTTCCACCTTACCAAGAATTCCCGGACTGTTCTATTCCGCAGCCGCTTCTCCCTAACATCAATGATGGCTTCTGGCTGCAGCACCAAATGCCCTTCGTCATCTGTGGGTGGAAGCTCCTCCGTCGCTGTCACCTGTGATCCCAAAGCCTTCTTCAAGCACGATACGTGGAAAATATTATGAATCTTGCTGCCTTGGGGCAGTTCCAACTCATAGGCGACTTGACCCACCCTGCGTATCACCCGATAGGGACCATAGAAACGGGGCTTGAGCTTTTCCACCCCCTTCTGCTTCAAAGTGGACTGTCGGTATGGCTGTAGGCGCAGGTAAACTAAATCCCCAACTTCGAACTGTCTCTCCACCCGACCCTTGTCAGCATACAGCTTCTGCTGATTCTGTGCAGTGGCTATGTTATCCTTGAGAGCCCGGAGGATGTCCTCATTAGGGGAATTTTGAGGTCTAAAATGGGCCTCCTAAGAAAAATGTACAAAAAAAATCAACTTACACCAATAGGATTCAAGATGATGATGTCAACCATGGGGGATGATTCACCATTTTTTAAATAAAAGGGTAAAAATATTTAAAAATAATAAAATAATAAAACTACTTTTCCTTTATTATTTTTCAACTTGTCTCCAAAATTTTTACTCAAATTTAATTAGGTAAGATTGGATGCGAAATTTAATTCCTCATCAAAGAATTTTATCTACCTATTTTTAAAGTGGAGAACTCTACACGAAAAATGAAATACATAAAAAATGTACGTTGTAATCCAGTTTTTATATTTCATTTTCATGTGTGTTTGTCAGTATGCCACATGGGCTGCTCACTGGATAGAATCATTTAGCAATGTAGTATCTGCCTAATTTAGTCGTGATGGTGAAATATGAGTTGAAAAAGTATTTTTTTCATTTTTCCCTCTAAAATTTGATGATGTCATCAAATCTTATTTGATTTTTTCCACTATTATTTTATAATTTCCTTAGGAGGCCCATTTTAGACCTCAAAATTCCCCTAATGGTTTCCTTAGGAGGCCCATTTTAGACCTCAAAATTCCCCTAATGGACTCTCCTGGATCCAATCTTTGGCTCTCGGGGCCTTGCTGGCACCAAACATCACATCAACGAAAGACATAGCATGGTAGCCATACAGTGCATAAAATGGGGACATACCGATAGATATGTGATGTGTGGTGTTATAGAAATACTCCCCTAGGTGCAGCCACTTTAGCCATGCTCTTTTCTACCCGCTAACATAATTTCGCAAGTAACCTTCCAGCCACTTGTTAACGCTCTCTGTCTGCCCATCTGTCTGGGGGTGGTAGCTGGTACTTGGCGTCAACTCCGTCCCCACCAACCGAAAAAGTTCCTGCCAAAACCCGCCCATGAAGCGGCTGTCCCGGTCACTGACAATGGTCTTGGGAAGACCATGCAACCTGAAGATATCCCGGAAGAACAGCTCTGCCCCCTGCGCGGTTGTATAGTGTGCGGATATGGAAAAAAAATGCGCGTACTTCGTCAGCGGATCGACGACGACAAAAATGCTATCCTTGCCCTGCACTACGGGCAACCCTGTAATGAAATCCATCGAAATACTCTCCCACTTTCCCTCGGGAATGGGAAGAGGCTGCAACAGTCCTGTTGGATGGTTCATTTCTCCCTTGTTGTGCTGGCAAACTTCGCACTCCCTGACATGCTGGAGTACATCCTCTTTGAGGCCCTTCCACGAGAACCTCTCCCGGATGGCTCTATAAGTCTTGGTAAACCCCTGATGTCCGGCTAACGGTGAATCATGAGACGCCTGTAGTATCTTCTTCTTGAGCTGGGAGCCCACAGTCAAGAAGATCCTGTTTCTGTAATAGATAATCTCATCTATCACTCTGTACTTATCGCCTGCCACCCAACCATCCAGAACCTCACAAGCGAACCTGTCCTTGGAGTACTCCACCAAAAGTTGAGCCCTCCAATCCGCCTCCCAACTCATCAAGGACAACGTAGCTGGTCTACGTGAAAGCGCATCAGCTACCACGTTTTTTTTCCCCTTGACATACTCGATGTCAAAATCATAAGCCTGGATTTCGCTGATCCACTTTTGCTGCCTTTCCTGAAGCTATTTCTGCTCCAAAAAGAATCGGAGGCTGTTGTGATCCGTCCTCACCCTGAACCTGTTACCCACTAAGTACTGCCAGAATTTGGCTAACGCGTGCATCACGGCCAACATCTCCTTGTCGTATATAGGATACAACCGCTCATGGGGAAGGAGCTTCCGGCTCTCATAAGCTATAGGGTGGCCTTCCTGCATCAAAACGGCGCAGATCCCTTCTCCCGACGCATCGCATTCCAAAACGAAAGGCTGTGTGAAATCTAGCAGCGCGAGCACTGGGCAGCTGCTCATAACCTCTTTGAGCCTGTCAAAGGCCCGCTGCGCCATCTCCGACCAATTAAATGCCCCCTTCTTTGTCAAATCTGTGAGCGGGGCTGCGAGCTGAGAGAAATTCTTGATGAACTTCCGGTAAAATGTGCATATGCCAATAAATCCTCGGAGTTCTGTTACGTTCTGCGGCTCTGGCCAATCTTGGATGGCCTTGATCTTTTCTTCGAGGACCCTTACCCCGTCCACTCCTATGATGTGTCCCAAATATAACATCTCAGTCACCCCGAACTCACACTTGGAGAGCTTGGCATAAAACTGTTGCTCTTCCAAGATGCGCAGCACTGCCTCAATGTGCTGGAGATGCTCTTCCCAAGTTCTGCTATATATCAATATATCATCGAAAAAGACTAACACGAACTTCCTTGGGTAACTGCGGAAGACGTGGTTCATACAAGACTGGAAAGTGACTGGGGCATTGGTTAGCCCAAAAGGCATAACCAAGAACTCGAAGTGGCCGTAGTGGCACCTGAAAGCCGTTTTGGGCATGTCCCGCTCCCTTACTCTAATCTGATGGTACCCGGACCTCAAGTCAATCTTTGAGAAGAACTTTGCTCCCCTCAACTCGTCCATTAGCTCATCAATCCTTGGTATAGGGTACCGATTCTTCAGGATCTTTTTGTTCAAAGCCCTGTAATCGATGCACATTCGCAATGTGTTGTCCTTCTTATTTACTAGCACCACTGAGGAAGCAAAAGGGCTGGTGCTCGGTCGGATGTGCCCAAGAGCCAGCAGCTCCTGGATGGCCTGCTCAATTTCGTCCCGATAGGCCTTAGGGTGCCTATAGGGCGTGGTAATAATGGCCTGAATGCCCTGCTCCAACTCTATCATGTGCTCAAACCCCCGATCCGGTGGCCGGCCTGGTGGTATATCCCCGAACACTGTGTCATGCCTGTCGAGGACAGCTTGGATATCGGGATGAACTGTCCGCCCGCCGGTCCCTGTTTCTGACGCCTGGAGCTCTACAGCCCACTCTATGTCTCCTTTCCGGAAAGTTGCCTCCATCCGGTGAGCTAAAACAACCTGAGGTGGGTAAGTGTGCATCCCACGTATCTTCTCATGCTTTCCTGTCTTCTTATCGTCCCACTCCATCTCCAAGGCCTCCCAGTCTGTGGTGACCTTCCCCAGAGTGATCAGCCATTGTACACCCAAAACCACATTGGTGTCAGGTATGTTGACCACAAAGAAATGGTCGGTCACCGTGTAGGTGCCCATAGTCACTGCCAGCTCTGGAACGTAACGCGCACACTGCATTATCTAATCCCCTGGGACCAATACTGAAAATCCATCGAAACTCTCTGTCTGTATGCCCCTTCGCTCCACCATCTGTGCGTCAATGAAGTTGTGGGTTGCCCCATTGTCGACCAAAATTGAAACTCGCTGCCCACGTACGGTCCCTCGGACGCGTAGCGTCAAATACTTAGGTACTCCTCGCAATGCTGCAAGGGTTCCCCCTGAGGGTGCGAAAGCCGCACCTCCCGCCGTCGGTGGCCCATGATCTTGCGTTGTCTACATGTTTCCTGCCTCTCCATCCTCGTACTCATCCTCTTCCCCGCTGCTCTCAGAGAAGACCTCTATAAAATTTGCCTTGCTAGCCGTGCATCTGTGCCCCGGTGCCCACGGCTCCTAACAGGTGAAGCACAGCTTTTTCTTCCTCAATTCCCTCCTAGCGTTATCATCTAACTGTCCCCCACCCAGATTCCCCTTGGAAGGTGGGGTCCTCATATCCTTCCCTCTCGGCAGGAAAACCTGCTTCTGGGGGTAAGGTGTTCTGGTCCTGGGCAATGCATCTTGCAGATCCCGGGTCCTGCTAATAGCGTCCTGAAGGGTGGATGGCCTCGTGGATCTGACCAATCCTCGAAGTGGCTCTGCTAACCCTTCAATGAACATGAATATCATCTGTGCCGCTGATAAATCAGGCACCCTCACTGAAAGCTTCAGGAAATCTGCAATATATGTCTCTGGGCCTCCCGTCTGTTTGAACCTTGTCAGTTCAACGAAATGTTCCTCCGGATCCCTCCGGTCGAATCTCTCTATTAGTCTCCGGGTGAACTCGGCGTATGTGGTCACAGTTGAATGCCCAAGTGTCACCATCCCATGGAACCACCAATTCTGAGCCTCACCATCCAGATGCAGCGTAGCCACCTTGATGGCCTCCGTCTCTGCCATCTGGTTGAGCTGGAGATATATGTCCAGCTTCTCCACCCAAGACCTTGCCGAACTGCTTGTTGAACCATCAAACGTAGGCAAATGGTATCGGCTTGCTGAACGCTGGGTGTCTCTGTCATGATAATGTCGGTGCCCTCTGTAATGGTCATGGGGCCTGTGGTCCCGTTTGAGCTGGACAAAATCTCTAAACAGAAGCGCCTCCCTGAACTCCTGCCCATATGTCTGGTATTCAGCAAAATAACCACCTATGTGGTCAGGCTCTGGTTCCTCCTGTGCTCCTGTCCCAGTATCTGCACTTAGGAAAGTGGGCATAGTAGCATGAGTGGGGGCATGTGATGCCTGGTGCGGGGTGGTAGCCTGCTCCTGCAAATGGTGGGATGTACCCGACCCCTCACCTACCGGAAAACCCCTCAGGGTTTCACGCTATCTAGCTTCAACAGCGGTGAACCTCTGCCCCATCATCTCAATCTGTCGCGACAGATCCTGTACTGATTTGAGGAGGGCTTCCCCAAACTGTTTTGCATCGCTATCGTCTGCCATCGTCTCTCTCTCTTCCGCGCCTATCCCCGGCTTGATCCAAATGGAATAGGTGGGAGGCCACCGATATCCACCTGGATACTGATCCGGATTTTATGCAGGAACGCAACAGAATACAAATATAACCATACATACAGAGATGCAGCGGAAATAATGCTTCATTTTATTAAAAAAAGAATGACTGCAATAAGCTTACAAAACATAATGGAAACAAGCTAGGGCGCTGATAGCATATCTCTGAGAAGAGATGTGTCGAGCTACAGACCTCTGAACTGTGTTACATTGAGGCTCGCAGGCCTATTACAGACATAATGGAAATAGATGAGCTAGGGTACTGGCAGCGTATCCCTAAGAAGAGATGTGGCGGCTACAAGCCCCTGAACTGTGTTACAATACAGACATGATGGAGATGCGGCGAGCTAGGGAACTGGTAGCGCTTATCTCTGAGAAGAGATGTATCGGCTCCCAGTCCCCTGAACTGTCTTACAATGAGGCTCGAGGGCCTATTTATTGTTGAGAAACAATGTAGAATCTGAAACGTCCAAAACCCTAACCGCATGAGATGAAGCGCCAAAACTGTGGGCGCCCGTTTGGGTAAATTGGTGGTTCAACTTCCCGGGGGCGTAACTTTGGCATCCGATCTCCGTTTGACGCGCACAATAGCTCGTTAGAAAGATCTATCCGAGGAGTACAATTTTTGAACGAGCAACATTGGTCCACGGACCCATGTTGCTCTCCGTTTTCCCAAAAAACGTCGTTTAGGGCCTCAAAACGGCTCCGGAAGTTTAAGACCCGAAAAACTGCTAAAAATAGTAAGTTGTGCCGAAACTTACAAACTGAAATAACTGATGGTGGGGGTTCAAATGGATTCGATGGGTGGCCACCAATATCCACTTGGATTATTAATGCCCCAAAACGGCTCCGGGTGTGCAGGACCCGAAAACCTGCTATAAATAGTAAGCTGTGCTGAAGCTGAAAAACTGAAAGAATTGATGCTGCGGGTCCAAATGGAATAGGTGGGAGGCCACCGATATCCACCTGGATCACGGCTCCTCTGGTTCCGTGTCCACTACTCGAATACAATCCCCTTCGTCGTAGGTGTTTTCCAACCTACGCTCAATATCTCTGTATTTCCTACCTCTGTAGCAGATGTAGGGGTTTCCTTCTGAGGACATAGACTACTCACTCCACAGGCTGAGCCAGAACCATGCTCTGATACCACAAAGGCCCAACCACTACACCAAAAGCTCGAACTATTAGTGAGGGCGGCATCCCAGGGTGTTAAGGGTGGGGTCTTAAGGCCCACCGGAGCATCTCGGGACGGGGACCCTCGCGCAGTCCCCCAATTACGCAGACCTCGGCAACGTGGTAGGGCCCACCGGACCCTCAACAGGGAGGCTGCCCTAAACAGGGATATTACAGCCCACCACGCTCCGTGAGTCTCGACCTCGAGACCTCGGCTCTGATACCACTGTAATATTCCTGTTTAAAGATATTAATAAAACACAGCGAATGCTACAGCAATGGAATGACTCTATGAGCACACATTCAATAACATGTAAAATAATAGGAACCGTGTACGAAGCAGATATACGTTAAACTAAGAAATCACTAAGCCATTATATTATGCGGGAAATTACAGCGATTACAAAGATGCCCAGATGATAGCGCTCAACAGGCGCGGGAAAGATAAAAGATATGCTCAAGAAACAAGGTACAGCGATTTTCCTGTGGGTGCGAACCGCTGGAAACACTGTCGCATGCTGCTAATAAGCTGCACTGTGAAGGATCCCCTGAGAAGCTCCCAATTCGACTCTGCACACTCTCCAAACCCGATCTTCTTGCAAAATGACGGTAGAACTGCCTCACCCGAGCAGGCACTCGAAGTCCCCCGGGGCTGAGGTTGAGATCTCCGCTCGGAGATACTCGGCGCACTAAACAATGCTGCAGAGTGGCTAAACAGCCGGCGTGCTCAAGTCTTGGCGACTAGTGATAATTTCATAATATTCCATAATATCCCAAAACATGGTGGCTCCCTTCCTTTTGTATGTGGCCTTCGTCACAAGCCCTCGACTCCCGCTTTCCCGCGCAACCCCTCTCGGCCCCACGCTGCCAACTCAGCCGCGTACTTACCTTCCCGCGCTTGGATGAGTTCATGGCCCGCTCACTGTTATTCCCCTTTAACCATCGGCGGCAAAATCTATCTGAATTAATATTCCAATTAGCTATTGCTAATTGGGAATATTACATAGATTGTCTACTACTGAATGAAAACAACTTGCAGCAAAGGAAAGGGGAACAACTTGGTCTTGTAGAGGACTAGTATCATGAACTTGATGGTCTAGTTGAGTGCCAAAACAGTGATCACTTGCAGAAAATGACATGGAGGAAGCACATAAGGCCAGTTTTGCTTCAAATTGTGTTTCTGAACAAACGAATATAAATTTGACAAAAGTGAGAGAGGTTTTTGTCAATCATAGGTAAAGGAAGAAAAACCTCCTTCAAATTTTACAAAAGTATCATGGTTTGGGAGAAATGTTAAATTTACAAGTGCTACAAGAGGTTTGTTGCACTTCTGGAGTGACCTTGGAAAAATCAAGTTTTCTCATAGCTGGAGTGTCTAAATTACTTGCTTAATGAGTCAAATGACAACTAGACTAGAAGAGATTTCCAATGAGCTACCATGAGCTCAATTTGGAGTTGAGGAAGGCCTCCAAAAGCTTCCTACACCAGCACTCTGCATTTCTGCACCATCACTCAGCTCTTTTTGACCAGTCTTGGGAGAATCAACTTTTGACAGGTCAAAACAACTCCAATCAACAAACAGAAGGTATATTTGGAAATTAGACTTCAAGAGCTTTCCAACGAGCTATCCTGCAGCCAATTTGGACATCGGGAAGACCTCCAAAAGTGTTCTGCAAAACAGTGTTGCGTTTTGTCATCCTGGCGTTGCGCATTCAACACTTGGCACTGCACGTTTGCACTAGCGCTGCACGCCTGGAACTTGGCACTGCGCCCTTTCCAAATAAGTTTTCTGAGCTTTCCAACCACTCAAATCACATCAAATTTCCTTCAAATATTTGCCAAGGTCATCCAAGCAACCTCAAGTGGTAAGTACATGATATAAACCCTATTTTTATGCCATTTGGTGAATTCTTAATCAATGAAAATGAAACCCTAAAAGGAATCCCTAAGTTTTAAGCTTGAAATCACTATTTCATTCCTATTTCATCCTCCTTGAAGAAAATAAGTCATAAGCAGGGGTCATTACATTGGTTGAGGGTTGTCATTGAGTTAGTTTTCACCTCACTCATTCCCTTCATTTGCAAAGTTGCCATTTCATTCCTTCCCCTCATTCATTTCACCTTCAACCCTAGGGTTTCCAAAACAGAGTTTAACATGTCTGAGGAAGAAGACAGTGGTATGGAGGCACAAATGCCAAAGAAGACCTTCATCATGAGCAAGAGACAGAGAGTTTAACAGATGGACTTGGATGACCAAGATGATCATGAGGCCTCAAAGCTGGTCATCAAAGAGAAGGATGCCATGACCAAAGAACTACAGGACAACATGGCAAAAGCCCAATTTGTCATATCATTCTTAGAACAAGAGAACAAGAAGCTAAAGGACAAGCAAGTTCTCATGGAGTTAGAGCCGCTAAAGGCAAAAAGACAAGACATCAAGGGTAAGGAAATGATGGTACCTGATGACTCTGACCATTTTGATACTCAAACCATCAAGTCAAGACCAAAAAGAAGAGGTCTTAAGAGAGGTTTAGAACAGGAAAAACATGAGGCAAAGAAACTTAGTTTTGAGGAAGAGGTTTCTAAGGAAGTTGAAGATGACAAAGAGGTATGGATAGACATAGTTAACCTACACCTTGAGAAGCTCCTCCAAAAGGCAAACAAAGACAATGAGATGCTCGGACACATGTCTAACAAGTACATCACTAGAAACAAGGTCTGCAACATCAAGCTCAAGCAGTTGAAGAACAAATTGAAGGAAACCCTAGCCAAGCAAAAGGAGAAGGAGAAGCTAAATATTCTTGCTGAGGTGTCCCTCCAAGCCTCCCAAACATGATCAGCAAAGCAATTTCCAATTTTGGCACCTTTGTACACATTTTTTATTTTTGACATTTTGGCTTGCAAAAAATAGGGACAAACGCGCAGTGCCACTGGCGCTGCACTCTTTTTTGGGGCACTCAAATGCAAACAACTCAACATATTCATGTTCCTCATGCCAAGGACATCATCCTCAAAAAATTTCGGACCATTTGGAGCAAAATTGGTCCCTCAAAAGGGTCAAAAACCACCAAAAAATCACCTTTTTGCCCTCTTTTCAACACCAGCACTGCACGTTTAGCAGTCTTGGGAGAATTGATTTTTGACAGGGCAAATGGGCACCATTCTAAAAAGTAAAGGCAGATTTGGAAACTAGATAGGACAGGATTTCCAATGAGCTATCATGGAGCTCATTTGGACACTGGGAAGGCCTCCAAAAGTCAGCTGCAAAACAGGCAATTTTCCCAGTCTTGGCGCTGCGTGTTTGCACTGGCACTGCGCCCTCAGCCAGTGGCGTTGTGCCCTTGCCAGAAAGTCAACAAAAGACACTAGGAGTTATTGTAAAAGTTATTGAGCGGCCTTAAGGTCAAATGCTTCCAAAATTAGCTCAGTCGATATGTTAGAAGTTATTATTGCAATGAATGAGTTTTAGATATTTTTGCCTTGGGCCTTGCATGGTCTCATAGGTCAAAATGCCTTAAATATGTAATGACTTCTAAAACCCTAGCTAGGGTTTCACCTCCTCATTTGGAAAATAAATACTACATGTATGCCTCATGTTGGTTGTTGGTTGATTGTTGAGATAAAAACCTCATAGACTTTGGGTTGTGGAGAGCTTTTGGCTTTGGAGCTTTGTAACTGTTTTGGACTGAATATCAATGAAGCAAGCACATTCACAAGATTCATGGACTTTGTTGAATGGTGATGTTGTCATAAATTTTTAATTGTCTTCCTATGTTTTTCATATTGTTCATCTTTTCCCTTATGACAAAGTAGAAAATTTAGATTAAGATATGTTGTTGAGAGGCACCTTAATTCTGTATACTTTCTGTTGTTTAGATGTTTTCCTCTGCTAGGTCTGATTAGAGAATTCTTAGTTGCTCTCTAATTCCACTTAGCTCAAGCCAAAGAAGTTTATGGTATGCCCTGTCCTTTGGTGTAGCTTAAAAAATTGTTTTTAAGGCCTTTTCTTTGAAGTTAATTGATTAGGGTTTGGCTAAAGAAGTTTATGGTTTGCCCTGTTCTTTAATCCATCTTGAAGAGTCACTTTGAAGGTCTTTTATAATCTGATTGAAGAATTTAGGAGTTCCCTGCTCTTTAATCATCACTTATGTGTTATCTTAAATGTTTTCTTCTCTGAAGGTAAATAGCTAGAGAATTTAGGAGTTCTCTGCTCTCTAGGGTTTGCTGGATTGTTGTCTTGAAGTTTACTTGGTAAAGCTAGGTCAAAGAAGTTTATGGTGTGCCATGTCCTTTGATTCTTTCTCAAACATAGTGCTCTTAAAGACTCTTCTTGTTATAGTATATGTTAAAAGATTCTTAATTGCCCTTTAAACCTACTAAATTCACAACTTAATGTTCATTTCACACCCACCTAAGCTATTAAGATCCATTTGGCTTTGTTAACTTTCCCTATGAAACACCCTTGATTTATTGTTGTACTTTTCAAGCCTTTCACAGACCCCATAGCCCAATGGTTTGAATTTCTCTTACTCTATTTGTTCTTCTTGACAAGCAACCCAACCAAACAAAACAAAACAAACAACCCTATCATTTTAACTAGCCTAAAATCAGCATCCTAGATCAAACAAGTTATATCTTTCATACAAATATAGAGAGAGCCATCTCTGAGTCTAGGAAGGCTAGGTCCTAGGACTCCAAAGTTGGTTTGATGTTACCCTTGTCTATTTGGTCTTGCCAATCTGACAAATTACAGGGAGCTAACATGTTCCACCGCAGTCTCAATTAATTCACAAAATTCTTGGTTGATATGAATGGATTACTAGGTTTAATTTTAGTATTAAGATAAAATCCTTGTTGATAACACAGTATACACTCAGATGCAACCTAAACTTTGTTGAGTAAAATACCAAGTTGCCTACACAAATGCAAGAGTTCACAACAAACAATAGAAGATGCCATATTGTTAACAGTCAATAGGTATTACTTATCTTTCTCATGCTGATATTAGAAGTCATACATAATTGAAATACAATATAGTGCAAATCATTCAATTATTCAAAGTAACAATGTAATCCAAATTCAATTGTTCAGGTAAACCAGGTCTGTTCCACTACAGTCTCAATTAATCCACAAAATTCTTCATTGATATGAATGGATTACTAGGTTTAGTTTTGGCATTAAAATAAAATCCTTACTGATAACACAATATACACTCAGATGCAACCTAAAATCTGTTGAGTAAAATACCAGGTTGCCTACACAAATGCAAGAGTTCACAACAAACAACAGAAGATGCCATGTTGTTAATAGTCAATACGTATTACTTATCTTTCTCGTGTTGATATTAGAAGTCATACATAAATACAATTTACTCTATACAATTGTGATGTAATACTTATCAAATTTCTTATTCATGTTGTACTCTACTACAACTTTGATATGGTTATTAATTCTATACTTATTTGCAAGAGTTATGTACATGTAATTCCAGTTCATGAATGATTGGTGAACTATTGAGCAAAATCAACAATTTTTTTTAAATCAAAATTTTGTGGTAAATCTGTAAGTTGTTGCAGCCATGCCAAGAGTTTCTATTGCAGATCGAACAAGGAATAGGAGGAGGCGAGGGACGAAGGGGGCTCAGCTGCAGAGCAGTTCATCAGATGAGGATAATGGGGGTGATGTGAATGCTCCCAATGCTCCCACCAATGTCGTTGAAAAGGACTGTGTGGTAGCAGATCATCGCAGCCCACCATCAACCACAGAGCCACCTTCAACCACAGTGCAAGGTGCAAGTTCAACAAAGAAAATCAGTGCCATTAGAGGTTGGACAAAGCATGACATGCTCGTTGCAATTGATGACATCGAGTTTAAGGGATATTCAATCCGTGCATCTGCAAAAAAGCATGGTATTGTTGCCTCTAACATACATTGTTGGATAAACTGGTTGACTAAAGCGCAGAGGGCATGTTACAATTATGATTGAAGAGGAGGACGAGGTGCTCGAGTGGTGTAAGGATATGGCCCAACTGGGACATGGGTTAGAGCTTATACAACTTAAATCCATAGTAGCTCAAATCTGTCAAGAAAGGCCAAACCCCTTCAAAGATGGTTTTCCCGGTAAATCATGGTGGAGTGGGTTTAAAAAGAGGCATCCAGACCTTCTGTTACATACAGACGAGGGCCTTGGCAGAGACAGGGCTTTAAATCTACACCCTGCAATTGTGTTCAATTTTTATAACACTCTTTCTGCTACATATGAGCAACACTCATATGCCCCAGACCATATATGGAATGGTGATAAAACAGGCTTACAGGTAGGAAGGAATTGTGGTATGTGGGTAATTGTCAAGAGGAGTAGAAATGTGCCTAAGCTATTGCCTAAGAGCAGGAAGTGGATCATAATTCTTTGTTCTGTCAATGCAATTGGTTCATCAATGCGAGGATTTTATCTATTTAAAGGTAAAACTCAACTAAAAATATATACAGAATTGTGAGCCAAGTGCATGCATGGATGCACATCCACATACATGAATGACAAATGAACTATTCCAGAATTGGCTTTGCCACTTTGTTGCATCTGTACCAGGTGGTGTCTCACCTGAAAATAGACACCTACTTATTTTAGATGGTCATGGAAGCCACATGGTTGTGCACACAATCGAGGAGGCCAATAATTTGGGCATTGACTTGTTAACATGGTCGGCGCATACCACTCAGAGATTGCAACCCCTTGATGTTAGTTTGTTTGGGCCTTTCAATAACTATTTCAGTTTCGAGCGAGCTTCATGGATGGCAAAGAATCCACGGGTGGAAATAAAGAGGTTTGAGCTAGCTGAGCTTGCAAGTAAAGCATTTAAAATAGCTCTCACACCTTCTAATATTAAGGTTGGATTTAGGAGGTCTAGTATATGGCCACTAAATGTTGATGCTCTTATGCATGATACAGGTTGTAGCCAAGCATTTGATGTGGAAGGTCAAGAAGCAGAGCACTGACAAGACCATGTCAGTGCCCAAGAAGATGTAACTGTTGCTGAAGGTATAATGTACCTTTTTGAAGGGTTGTTCTATGGTGATGATGATGAATATGTCAGTGAGACATAGTTCAGTCATGAACCAACTATCAATATCATTGAGGCTGTCACACGCACTAAACCACCTGCCAATTATGCATGTGATATTCCATGTGATGCAGTTGATCAAGGGAATGAAAATGCAACAGAATTAAACAATGAGCAATTGAGCAAAATGGTTAAAAGAAATTGGTTTCCAACTCTGAGATAAATAATCTCAATGGATATAATGGGCGAAATGGTATATTATTCTTCTTTCTTATAATAAAAGAAACACACATTAGCTTAAATAAAAGAAAAAAAAACAAAGAGATTAAAAGAATAAGAAGAGAGATGGCCTTATAGACTTGTGTGTGAACAAAATGTACATAAAGAACCATCACACAATCCTTTAAGTTAAGTGTATATGTGAGTATATTAAAAAAAATGTAGTTTATATTTTTTTAATCTCCTTCCATACTTAACATAATTGAGTTCAAAATATATTCATATTATTTTATTTATGAAGAAAAGGTGTTAATCTTTTGTAAATATAAAATTTAATTTAATTTTTATTATCAAGAAAAGGTGTTAATCTTTTGTAAATATAAAATTTTATTTTATTTTTATTAAATTTTTATTTTTATTTTAAAACTAGTTAAAGAACATAAAGAAGAAAAAGTAGATTGATGTAAATATGTGAAATATATAAAAAGTGTATTTTAATTAATAAAAAAATTTATTATTTTAATAATACTTTAATGTAATTTAAAATAAAATTGTGATTTTTTATTATTTAAAATGTACTTTTAAATATATAAATAAATTCAATTTCTTAAAAAAAATATTTAAATTTTATAAATTATACAACTCATTTTTAAAGACTTTTTTCTAAAATTAAAAAACAAAATGAACTAAATTATTTTTAATTAGAATGAGGTTAGGGTTCTCGAAATATTGAAACAGTGAATTTTTATTTTCTTTCTTTTTCTTTTTTTTTTTTTTAGCTGAAGGGTTCTCGCAAAATTGAAATAAAATAGTGAATTTTTATGTTCTTTTCTTTTTTAATTAGAATGCGCATGCAAAATTGAAATAGTGAATTTTTTTTTCCTTTTGAAAAGAAAAATTATTTTATAATTTAAAACAAAATAAAAATCAATCGTAAAATTAAAAAACTTAATGAATTGAATTTTTTTTTAATTAGAATGAGGTTAGGGGTCTCGGAAAATTGAAATAGTGATTTTTTTTACTTTGAAAAGAAATTTAGTATCACGTGTGAGAAAAGTTGAGAGAAGTTGTCGGTAATAAGAAATGAGGCGATGGGCAATTGAACATAAATTCCACTCCTGCTTTACAGTTTTTACGTACACGATGGATCTTTCTTGTTTGCTTCAATGAAAGAGAAGCTCACATGTCAATGTCAAAATAGGAAAAAATAGGTTCGTGTGTGACCGGTGGAAATTTGATACAATAAGCTATTTGATATTACAATAAGCTATTTGATATTAAATGTGGTGATGCAGTATATGTCCATTATTAAATTTAATTTTGTTTAAATTTAAGGATGTCTCACCGAAATTTGAAACAACTAATAAATTGTAAGCTACCGTTAAAATTTAATTTCGTTTAACTCTAAAAATGAACATATACTACTCCACTACATTTAATATCGTATCACTTACCATTTATTGCTTTCCCAAATTTAAAGCCTCGTTAAACTACGGCCTTTCAATTTTTCTAACCCCTGGCCGTAGTGTGACGAGGCTTCAAAATTGAAATTCAATATTCATTTTAATTTTGAGAAGAAATTTGATGGAATTGACGGCGGCGGTCACGTGTAAAGCAAATTTTTCCCACGCGATCCGTTGAACCATCTCACTCTGTGTCCACATGTGGTTGGTTGTAGAGTTTTGCTCTAACTACACCATTTACCCTTTCTTTGCATGCGTGGCAGTGTTGGATGGCAGTGTTGCAGAGGATATGTAACGCAGAAAAATTGAAGGGTTCGACAAAATTCTCTGCGCTTTGTATCCATCTCCTCTGCCCTTTGGAAACTCTTTTACGAAGGCCCTCCTTGGCAAATTTGTATCCATCTCATCCACCATCCGAGACCTTCCAATCTCTGTTTCTATTTTTCATACGACAATGGCTGCTTCCACTTCCACCTCCACCGCTGCTCATTCCAACAACAATAGCTGCTCCGACGTATCCTACTGGCTTGGAAGAGAAATTGAAAGATTTTGAAACGAAAACATTATTGCAGCAGCAAAGCGGAAGAGTTCAGGTGGTACGCATCACTGGCTTAGGTTGAGTTGGGAAGACAACGCTAGCTATAGAACTCTTCAACAGGAAGAGCTCAAATTACACTAAATTTTACTTTTTATTTGATGTAGGAGAAAATGTTAAAAAATCATTGCATTCCTTACTGAGCCAACGTCTTAAGGGCTTCCTTCAATTGGAATTGCATATTATAGACAACAGGCATCAAGGTATTGAGATTCTCAGGAAACATCTATCATCTTATCAAGTTTTAGTAGTTTTAGATGATGTAGATCACGAGTATCAAGTATATGCACTTTTACCCAAGGATGTCTACACCATAATAGCTTAATTTTGATCACATCCCGTGACAAGAATGTTCTCACAAGGTCAGGGGTAGAACAGTCATCAATTTATAAGTTGATTGGCCTCAATACAGAACGCTCCTGAGAGCTCTTCTGCCCGCATGTTTTCTGCCGTCCCCATCCAATGCCGAGATTTGAATACCTGGTTAATCAATTTTTAAAGGCTTGCAACGGATTGCCTTTATCTTTAAAAGTCTTTGGGGGTCTTCTTTATGGAAACCCTGATAAATCTTACTGGAAAGATGAATGGGAGAGACTTGAACAAATACTACCCGATGAGATACAAAAGGGGCTCCAGATTAGTTACGATGCACTTCAGACAGACGAAAAACAGATTTTCTTAGACATTGCCTGCTTTTTCATAGGAGAAAACAGGGAAACCGCCATAACAGCATATGGGACGGGTCAGGTTGGAAAGGTTCGTGGGGGTTTCAAAGCCTAATGAACAAATGTCTTGTGGAGGTAGACAATGGGAAGAAGATAAAGAATGCATGATCATTTGAGAGATCTCGGTAGGATCTTTCTAAGGATTTCAAGTGGCCATGTCGTATTTGGAGTGGCACCGAAAGCATTGATGATTTTCTGCAGCAATTATCTCTAAGTAGTCAATCAATCAGTTTTCTATAAATTATTAGATGAAAATCTGTTTGTTTTGCCCCTTTCTCTCATTCCGACCAGATTTATTGAGATTGGGACCCGGAGGGAGACATGAGCAAGCGACTACATGCATTCTTCTCGCGTGGCCTAGAGGCCATGACATACTAACAGTGAACAAAAAAGGAAACACGACAAACTGCAACATATTATGGAGGGGTGTTGAGGGGAATTACAGGGGGAGCTGCGAAATGACGAACAAGTTCATGCATATGAAAATCAATATGCTCCATCCTCACTTCTAGGCTGCGAAGGTGGCCATTGGTGCGTCGGTGCTGACGTCTCAGGTTGCCAAGCTGCTCCATGATTTCACTCTGACTGAATTGAATGTCATTAATATAAGCAACCAACTTGTTACAGTCTTCGTACCTTTGATCTCGGAGAACATCTATGTTCAACTGGATGTTCTGCACTTGGGTCGCAATGGACTCCATTGTAGCTAGTGCAACCACGCATCCTGGAGAGCCGACAATTGCCTCCTCTGTCTCTCGACTCCCTAAAGAGCCTGACGAATCTCCCTCCTCCCGCGTTGGTTGCTCGACCTGCCTCAAGCTGCCCCCTCCTTGGCGTGGCCTTCCTCTTTAACGAGGCATCCCGGTAGCCCCCCCTCTCCAATCTTGGCTTTGGCAATTGAGCACACTCCTGCTCAAACACATGACAACAATAAACACAAACTGCACTACCACCCTCAGGACGAGCGGTGGTCGAGAACACACCACCCGCAAGTAAAATTTATTTCCCGCACCCCGGCAAAAATCGACGAAGGAACTCTGTCTTGGCGCCCCATGGGTAGCCTCAAACAGTGAACCGCCACCTTAGTGAAAACCTCCGCGTACTATCGTTGGCTACCAGTACCCTTAGTGGCCACTAGGTCGTCAGGAAGATTGGGGTTCTAGAGGCCTTACCTCAAATTTGCAATTGTCCAATGCCACCGAATGCTCAACAGGATTCCCCACCCGACACGACTCAAATCCACGGTTGATCGGTGCCCCCGAATGCTCAACTGAAATCTCCACCCTTCGTGAGCCAAGAGAAAGCAATTCGCCTTCGAATTGTCGAGATCAGCTCTCACTGCCTCCTCGCCTCCTACTTGCACTCCACCACAAGGTCGAAATGGCCCAACGCGTATGCAAATCCCTTATGTTTTCGTAGGTGTCCCAGGATCTCAAGGGTTGGCCAGTGCCAACACCATCCACCACTTTGCGCTGCCAGAAATACCTTCTCCACTTCTCCCCCAAGGCCGAGACCTCCGAGAGGTATGCAAAAGCTCGGGAACCTTCTCCTCTCCACAAACCAAACTCATCTCCCACCACAGCGAATTGATACCAGACGAGTGCCAAAAGCCAAACTTAATAACGGGCTCCTACGGGGACAACGACCTACACTGTCCCTTCCCATCACTGTGCATTAATATTCGTAGGGTGCGCACGTGGAGGTCGGACAAGTACCGTTGTCACCTCCCTCTCCATCTGTCCTACATTGATGCCACCCCATCGGGGACAATTATCAGCAACTGTTATTCCTGGTTAGACAGAGAGATTATCTTTTGGTTACAGGAATATCTTGTGATGGCTTCATGAGATTATCTTGTGATTGAACTTTATCCATGTGCAAATTCAGAAGGACCTTGACTGCCTACGGTAGAAGCTGCCATGGACGACAAGGAGAAACACCATGGTTCGCCTTCCACTGCCTGTGAACTGGTCGAACAGTAGAAATCTCCCGAACAGGCACGCTATGGTCCGAATGGTGGATATAGAGGAATAACATGTGCTCTTGTCGATGCCTTTGTTTTCTGGGCCTTGTCCGAGTGGCTTGGTCAATATCTTCTCGCATATATGTTCCATGCTCTCATATTTGGCACCTCGCTCTTGTTTCGTTGGGTCCATCTTGTGTGGAGAACGGTAAGTGGGAGCTCAAGGTATATTTGGTGTTGGATCGTTCAAGGTCTACTATCTAGTTTCTTTTCAGGTTTTGCTTATTTTCCAGTGCAATTTGGGAGGTCTATGTAGTTCATTTACTATCGGGCTCTGTAGGTTCTATTCTGGTTTAGTTGCAGGGATCGTTCGAGCTGCTCCATTTGGTATTATAGTTGGTATCACTTAAGTCATGGATATTTGGTTAGGTTCCACTGACTGTTAATTTGGGAGCCTGGTCCCTGGTGCTAGCAGTTCGGGTGGGCATATACTTCCCTAAATACTCTGTTGATTAGGATCTCGGTCTTCGGCGCTGGTTCTGCATGATAATGCACCTACCTGTCTCTATGGTGGAAAGTCGAGCAAAACGTTGAGTCTTCGGGACTGGATCACGTAAGGCGAGGAGGTCGTGGTTGGAGGGGCTGGCATAGCTGGCTTTCTCCCTAGGTGGTGATAGTGGGGGTACGTTAACCTTGAAGGGTCATTGTCGTCGTAGTATTTAGGACATCCATTCGTAGGATCCAAGCAACATTGAGATGATGGGGTAGGTGATCGGTGGGTCACGATCTGGCGGTAGTGGGTGGGTGACTTATTGGTGGGCTGACCTACCACACCTACAGTGACGATTCTATTCACGAGACCACTACTCCACACACCTAACAACATGTAGGCACATTCCCCCATGGACGAGGCTCTCATACGAGCGGCCATTCGAGCAGGTCGCGGAGCGGGTAAAGACGCTTTGGAAGTTAACAATTTTGGCCTTTTCCCTCTGTTATCGGCTTTGAACCAGGTTGACTGCTCTGAGCGCGTTGGGGAAGTTGAGGGATCTCTTGGGCAAGACGAACAGGGCTCGTTACCTACCTCGGGGGAAAAATCCTCTCAGGGATGTGGTGGTGCGGGTTTGGGTCGTAAGAAACACAAACCTCTGCTCTCAGTTTCAGGGGCTCCGCCTCTTGAGTTGGCCGAGAAAGCATATTGACCGCCTGTTGAAAGACTTAGGGAGAAGGCCCTCGTAGGGCGCTGGCAACACTGTAGGATGTCTGGTGCACAGGTTAAGGTGTGGGTGGAGGAGGTATGGCTACCCATACTACAGTACAAGCAAAAGGTTAGCTTACTCCGCAACAATTGGCTATGCTTCCATTTTTTAAGCCAGGAGTGTGCTAAGCGAATATTATTTGAGTCTTGGGTAAAAGGGCGGGGCATCTTGCTCTTGCAGAGGTGGCAGGTGGTGTTTGACCCTCTGGCTAACAATCTGAGACGTAGATTATTCTGGGTTAAGCTGTCAGGATTACCTTTAGAGTTATGAAATGAGGAAGCAGTTCGTGCCATTGCCAACCACATCGGTAACTTCTTCGTTTGGGATGCTGGGAGCTTCGAATAGTTGGAAAAGAGAATTGCGTGGGTCATCGTGGATCTGAATTTGGGGAGAGGGTTGCTTGAAGAGCTAACGGTCAAATGGGACATCTTCATAGTCACTCTCTCAATAGATTACTGGGGCCTTTCCTTTTAGGTGCCTTAAGTGCCACCAAACCAGACATTACACGCATCATGTCATTCTTCTGGGTTTGGTTGGGGGGCTTGGGGTCGTCAGGGCCTCCATGTTAATCAAGGGAGCGGCACCAGGTCGCCTACTACGAAGGGAGAGGGGTCACGGTCGGCTTTAGCCCTAGTCGATTCACACCTGCAAGCCGATTCTCCAGGTAATCCGGACATCTCCTTGGATCCGTTAAATAATTATAATAAGAATTTTTCGGATTTCATTCTCTGTGCAGTGAATGGTAATCATGGGTTGGGGGAGTTGACAAATTTGGGGGTTAAACCTAGGATGGCCACCCCGACTATTTGTGCCTTGTCCATCTCTGGGTAGGATTGTGCAGATTCTACTTCCTCTATGTTGGGGCTTTCGGTTGGGGGATCCGAGAATTTTGCCCACATACATATTACAGAGGGTAGTGCTCCCAAAGCGCAGCCTTTACCACTTTTGGGGGTGATTTATCCTTAGGCGACCACTTGGGCCTCTCGCAGTTGAACCATCCACTGCCGAAGGTCGATGTCGGGGTATTGGTGTGCTCGGGCTTGGCAATTCCTCCTGAAGGTAACCTTCCACTTTTTATTATTTTCCCTGATGTTGTGTCTCCCTTTATTGATCCGGGGCAGCCGAATGGGGGGTTCGGCACCTCTGCTCATTCCTCAGTAGCAGAGGACTATGTCCGAGGATTGGGCACACTCACAGGTGGGGCCTATGTTAACTTGTCGAGACCGATTGAAATTTTTTGTGTCCAACACCCCATTTCCCTCGTTACTTTTGAGTCGATGGCGACCTCGGGACGGACCGCCTCCCTTCCTAGACATTTCCATAATGTCGCAGATGACAACTTCGTGAGCCATGTGGGCCATGTGGATCGGATCCCTGGTGGAAGGGCTACGGTCCGCGAACTGCCCCTCATCCTCTGTCATCCGCCCCAAACCATTTGTCGTGTCTGTGTCTGCTTTATCTCCTTCTAAGTTGTTGACTTTTCATAACTCAAACCAAGCCTGCTTGCAATCTGTCTCCCTGGATGGTGAACTGGAAGCCATTCTGCGAGCTTCGGAGGATTTGAATCCGTTGGTGATCAAGTGGTCCTTTTTTGAGCCTGATGCTTCTGTGTTCATAAAGACACAATCACCCTCTGTTTCACAGCGTAAGAAACAGATGCCCAGGGACAAAAAAATTACAGATGTTGGTCATGATCAGGTCTTAGATAAGGAGTTCTATCTCAGAGGCTTTGGTGTTCATCAAGTGCTTTCGAGGTCTAACTCAAGGAAAATTTGGGCTCTTAGAGGGAACAAGCTTGCTCCTAGTGTTCCCCCATGATTATCATTTCCCTCAATGTAAGGGGTTTGGGTGTTGAACCTAAAATCAACACAATCTGGAGGTTGGTTTCGCATGTTTCAACCAGCCATGTTTTTCTTTCAAGAAACTATGTTGGAGGCGGAGAAAGCGTGGAAATCTATGCTCCGTTTGTGTCTTGACTGGCATGTTTGTGCTTCTGATGCATGTGGCATGTCGGGCGGGTTGGGGGTTATGTGGAACCCCAAATTGCTGGATTTAATTGCCTTTAAAATGTTCGCAGGTATTATCCTTTCCGGTTATGTTAGGGGCACCAGACACATGATCAGATTCCTAAACATTTATGCACCATGTGTTGGTCGCAGAAAAGAGTTTTGGGAAAGGTTGACTTCTTCTGGCATGCTGGGGCTCAACTCTCTCCTTTTGGCAAGGGACACGAACTTTTCTCTGGGGTAGAATGAGGTTTGGGGCGCAAAGGAAAGGATAGATCCCCTCACAGCCTTCAATACCCAGTGGATGGAAGCTTATGCAATGATTGATGTCGCCCCACATACCTTGGGGACTTATTGGACAGATTGTTGGAGGTTAACTCTAGCATCATTCCCTAGCTTATGTTGCATCATCACATGATTTTATTATTTTGGCAGGGGTTGGGGGCTCGGAGGGTACACCCATTCAAGTTTAACCCACGGTGGCTTAAAGTGGAAGAGTTCTGTGGCTTAGTTAATAGGATTTGGATCAAACATAATTATCATAATTCTTGCTCCCCTATGATAGCATTTCAACAGAATTTACAAAAGCTTAACGTTGAGACCAGAAAATGGATTACGGATAAGAAAAAGGCGGAATTAATTCAGCTATTTCAGATTGATAGTATGATTGAGAAGTTAAGTGATACAACAAATCCGTTATACTTTTCAGTGGCATACCGGGATAGTATCATAGCTCTAGAGGGGAGAAGAAGGGAGATCTTAAACAGCCAGGAGAAAGACATCAGGCAAAAGATCAGGGCTTTATGGATTGAGGCTGGTGACAAGAACACCAAGGATTTTCACAGGCAGTTTAATCTCAGAAATAACCAAAAATACATAAATCGTATCAGTGATGAGGATGGGAACTCTTTTTCCACTCAAGAGGCCCTAGAGGAGGCGGCTGAGAGACACTTGCCAAACTTTTCGCTGCCAGATCTCACAAGTATGCAGATCAAGCACCTTTTATTGAGTTGGTTCCTCCATTAATGTCCCTTGAGGACAATGCTAACTTGGGTAGGGATATTTCCAGCGAGGAGCTGGTGGGCACATTAATGGAATGTGCGAAGGACAAAAGTCCTAGGCCGGATGGCTGGGGTGTAGAATGCTTTCTCTCATTTAAGGATCTTATGTTACAGGACTTTCTAAAGTGGCTGAGGAAATATGCTCCAGGGGTTTCATCTCAAGGGCAATTAACGCAACCTTCATTATTCTGATACCAAAGACCAGGAATCCGGTAACATTTGTTGATTTTAGACCCATAGCACTGTGAAATTCCGTTTATAAGGAGATTAAAGCCTATGTTGACAAACTACATTACAGGGGAACAATTTGGATTTCTGCAAGGAATGCAGATTCAAGAAGCAATTGGAATCGCACAAGAGATGGCACACTCTATCTATTCTCAGACCCAACAATCCTGTCTCCTGAAGGTGGACTTATGCAAAGCGTATGACTGCATAGACTAGGAGTTCCTCATAATAATATTAATTAAAATGGGCCTGAATGCTGTCAACTATAGATGGATCATGGCGTGTGTCAAGACAACTAACTTTGTTGTCATTATCAATGGCCTGTCGTCTAAATTATTCTCGGCATATAGAGGACAGAGGCAGTGGTGTGCGTTGTCACCTCTTTTGTTCCTAATGGTGATTGACACACTTAGCAGGAAAGTGAATTATATTAAGGAGAGAGGTATAATCAAGGGGGTAAAAGTCTATAGACAACAATGGGTGACGTACCTCATGTTTGCAGATGATTTATTATTTGGAGGTCAGGCTAGTATGGAAGAATGGACAACCATCCACGGGACCATCAAGGAGTTTGGGTTTGCTTTTGGGTCATAAGGGAGAGAAGGATAATAGTATACAAGAACTCAACGTCCTATTAGGCATGTCCATTAGGACCTTAGCTGAGGGTTTTACTTATTTGGGGTTCGTGTTAAAACCCTCAGGTTACAAAAATAAGAACTAAACTTGGTTAGTTGATAAATTCAAAAAGAAATTAGACTGTTGGACACATAAGTGGATGACCATGGGCGTATCCAAACAATCATGAGCAGGTGCAAGATTGGGTTCTACTGCTGAGCGTAAAATACATTCGGTTCGGTGGTCCATCATCCCCAGACCTTTTGAGTTGGGTGGATGGGGTATTATTGAATTGTGCAACTTCAAAAAAGCATTTCTTATTAAAAATATGTGGCGTGTCGTTGAGGGCGACGGTCTTTGGTCTTGCATTATACAATCCAAATATCTTTATGGGCTTTCCTTCACCAACTGGATTACTAGTGGTGCCAAAAGGAAAACACAGAGCTCCTACACATGGATTTGTATGCATCAGGTTGTACAACTACTTATAGGTTTTGTGAGATGGGATATAGGGGATGGCGCTAGAGTACATGTAGGCCTGGATGCCATTGCTGGAATGAACATCTGTCACGCATTATCTATGCAGAGTCCAGACCTTACACCATTTGCACAACAATCAGATTTCACTACTGAATCAGGTTTCACATCCGGGAGCACAAAATTTAGGCAGTTTGCTTTGGAGGTCGGCGGAGGAGCTGCTGCTTGTCCTACATAAGGAATGGGAGATATATAGCAGCAGTTTGAAGCATGCGGGGATAACCTTTTCGAACAAAGAAGATAAGATATGTTGGGCTGGAAAATTAAAGAAAGGAAGGCCATTGGTCAAGGACATATACCTACAGCTACCATTTTTTGACAGGGGGACAGTGTTAGCAACAAATATCCAAAACATCTGGAAATGGCAGGCTCCAATCAAGCTTAAATGCTTTGGATGGCTTGCTTACCATAACCAGATTTTGACTTGGCATAACCTGAAAAAAAGGAGTACAGGGATCAAGTGTATGTGCAAGAGGAGAAGTGATGAGATTAATCACATGTTTGTTAACTGTCCATACGCTACAGCCATTTGGGAGGGTGCCTGGGCTATTGTAATATTTCATCTAAAGGATCCTATACTAAACTCACTTTACTGCTACAGGCATGGTCGAAGGATAGGAAATTCAGGGCTTTATCGCTTTTTGTGGTATGGATCATCTGGAGAAGACGCAATGCCATCATATTTGAACAGAAGAAAATTGATGCACATGAGGACATCAATAAGACGATTGCATATTTCAACGAAGTCGGAGCTGTTCAGACTATCAAAAGATACAGAGCTTTTAGACCCAAGGAAATCTGGCAAACGTTCCCTATGGGCTTCTTTGATGGAGCCAGCGCAAAAAGGTCGTGTGGGCATGGTGCAGTCATTTATTTGGAAAAGGAGGTTTGTTATCAGTTCCCGGGGGGGTAGAGGAACGAACAATAGAACATAAATTATCGCCTTGTGGGGGTGCTGAGCGCTGTCGGATGGTTGGGTATAGACCAGATAAAAATCTATGGAGATGCACAAGGCATCATTGAATGGGTGAAGGGCTATAATGATTTCAACCCACCTATTCTAAGCAACTGGATGGCGCACATCAAAGCATTGATAAGGACTTTCACAAATGTCAGCTTTGAGCATTTGTACAGGGAACAGAATGGAACAGCCGATCTACTCTCAAAAAGAGGTATAGGTAAGGAAACTGGTAAATGCAGGTACCTTCAGCTATTCATAAAACAGAGCAGCTGAATGAAGCATTTGAAGCAGGAGGCTGAGGATCAGATAGAACTTTTTTTGCGATGTAAACTGTAGTGAACTAGTATGGGATTTTCCTGCTGGATAACAGAGGAAAGAGCTGACTGCATAAGGATGATAAGTCTCAAGTCTGTTGTACTACCTTTTATTTAATATAAGTAGCATTTTTTTCGTCTGGAAAAAAAAGGTATTTCTTTCATCGACCTTGGAGAAAGATACAAACACCCTGCGATGAGATTGGTGAAGGTGAAACAAGATGGCACAAGACCAGAAAAACAAGACCGGTGTTGGTCAATGGCATGAAGAAAGGCTACAAGAAAACCTTAGTTCTGTACACCGACCACTTTGGGAAACACAGGAAACCAGAGAAAACAAACTGGGCGATGCATCAGTATACTTTGGGTTCACAGGAAGAAGAGAAAGAAGGGGAGCTCGTGGTATGCAAGGTCTTCTACTGATCCCAACCAAGGCAATGCAATTGAGAAAAGGCTGTAGATGTTGGCATTGCCCGCAAGGCAAGTAGAACAGAAGGAACTCAAGTTTCAGAGAGATGCACATCTGAAGAAACTGTTAGTAAGCCCGAGAGGCATATTTATAGTTCTTATGATCCCTTGGAACAGCAAGTGATAGTCACTCACACTTCCCGCAATTCATTTATTGCCCAGTCCAGATCAGAAAGTAGTGATCAGGTAAGCAATTCTGAATAACTTAACCATGCATACCACAAAACGCACCTGAGGAGGCTTTTTTTGATAGAAACCCATGCTGAAATTTTGAAGTATACCATCTCCATTTCTGCACATGTAAGAAAAAAGAAATTCAACTCTTTTATGCATACACGCAGAAAAGAAGAAGTAACTAAGATTTGGTGCATTCTCATTGAAATCTTGATCTTCAATCGCAAACTTTGTTGAAACCCTAAGATGTGGGACTATGGTGGCCACACAAACTACTTTGTTAGAACACTTAGATAAGAACAACAAAGTACTTGGTTAGAGCACTTAGATAAGAACAGCAAACTACTTTGTTGGACCACTCAGATATGAGACAATGGTGGCCAAACTACTTTGTTGGATTATTAAGATGTGAGATCATGCTGGCATATATGACGAGCTTGCTTTCTAGCTATTGCACAACAAACCAAAAAAGGAAAATTGCATAGAAATCAACACTAAATGTTAAAGGCACTGTGGCCGTTGATGAAGATCAATCAAAATGCTTTTAATTAAAATTTCACAGCTGATTTAAAAATTTAAAAATTCTTTAGAAAATGGTGGAGACTAAGATATATAACTGGAAAAGGGGTGAGGTTATGTATATTGCATTTTAGAATAGTAGTTTGGAGATCTAATGTGTCTGTAGAAAGTCAGATAGTCAATTTTGTTTATTTCCTTTCAATTTCTAGCATATTCTGGAATTTGCAATCGACATAAGATAAGAATAACCCTACACAGAAATATTTTTGAGTTCACTTTTATCTTATATTTATATCAAAAGATAAGTCATAACACAACTGATCTGACATTAAAAAGTGCAGTCATAAAACCACTGATCTGATCAAAGCAATGTTTTTGGATCTTTCATTAAAAACAGCCAAAGAATGAACTGATCTTATCAAAGTTGTCTTTATCTTTTACTCGAAAAATCCTACTCATAACACTAATCTGATTAAAGTAATGTCTGGATCATTCATTCAGAAGAGCCCAAGAATGAAATAATATGTTTCTCGATTTTTCACTGACACAAGCAAAAGATATTTCTGAGCTGAGAAAATAATGAACATTTTGATATGTAACCTAGTTTTTATCATGAATATGAATAATTTATAAAAGATTGAAATGTATATTAGTTTGGTTGTGAATGAAATTATCATTTCCAAGCTAAATATATGATGAGCATTTTAATTTTTGATATTTGCATTGTTGGAAAACTTGATGTAACCTAGCTTTCATATGAATATGAATAATCTGCAAATGTTTGAGTGTTCAGTTAAGAGTGAAACTTTGATATTCTATATAAACTTTCCAACATATACATGTTGTAATTTAACGCTAAGGCCTTGTAATTTTTTTAATATCAAAGTTTTGTTTGGCAGGGAATCGATAGTAGGAGCCCTGAAAGCGCACTCATTGCACTTCTAGTTTTGGTGATGGAATAGTTGATTTGCATCTCAATAAGATACCCATCTTGTGAAATGTTGTAATCACTGCAACAACATTATGATCAGATAGATGGCGTGTCTCAACAAGAGCAGGGAGATCACCAACCAATTTACTCTTCCGTCATGAAACACTCAAAGCGGGTGCTCTTAATTCCAGTGCAAAAGTTCAACGTTATGGGAGCGTAGACTTAGACGACCTAGCAGCAGAATTGGGCGTGCCCCTTGGTGAAAAAGCTTATGCTGAAATCTTCGTGGGTACGGCTTCCTTGAAAAAAGAGGTATGATACTTGAAGGCCGCTTTGCCACACAACAGTTATCGATGGCAGTACAATTGGCACCCACTCAAATCCTGGACTCGACAATTTCCAGGAAGCGGTGCTACCACAGACTCACGGGCCATATCTCACGCCTATTTATTTCGTTCATGGAACCCTATTGTGCCCTCATCACAAGAATTTTGGAATAGCGAAAAAGGTCATTGAAGTTCCAGCAATACAGAAAAAGTCATTGAAAGTTCAGTAGGTTAATTTTATGTTGTGGGATAATAGCAGAGGCGTCTATTTTTCATTGTGTCTAAAAATGAAGGTATACTATAATTATCACTTAATCTCTTCCAGTTTTGCTGTTAGGATCCAGTTTTGCTGTCGGGTTAATGATTTGATGATTAAAATATCATATTCTTCAATAACAATTATTTGGACGTGCAGAAAGTAGTGTTGAAACCGATTCAGCTATACCAGAAAAACATGATAAGGGCCAGGAAGGTTGCAGAAGTACGTAGGAGACATGAATCTCTAGTCCCTGCTTCCTCCACAATATTTATCACCATTCACAATATATTATATATATGATTTAGGTTTATTCATGCCCCAATGCTCTGTTTCAGTGGATTCTATTGGGATGGACATCAATGAGGGAAAGTTCATTGTGATCGGAGAAGCAGATCCTATGTGGCTCACGACAAACTTAAGCAAAATAGCAAAGTAGAGTTAGTGAGCGTTCGCCCTGCCAAAGAAGAGAAGGAAGAGAAAAAGAACGCAGGAGGATGAGAAGGACGCCGAGAAGAAAAAGGTTGCAGAGCCAGAGGCAACTTGCAAAGTTAGTGCCACTAACTATACTTGTAAATTGTCTTAAATATGGCACTTAAGTTGATGTTTCAAATCACTGTTCTAAAAACTTGTTTTTATAAAAACAATATAGAAGATAAGTATTTAATATTAGTCTAGTATTAGTCTTTTTAATGCCAAGAGACTATACGGTCTCTATAGACATAATATGTTTTGAATTTTTTTGTTTTTTAGTGATTAATTCATATTAGAGCATGATGGAATCAAACCATCAGACCTTTTGCTTACAAGGCAAACACTCTTCCATTGCACCTTTTAAAGAAATGTATTATCTCAATTAGAAAATTAAAAATCAACTAGCCAAAATGGACCATCATACTAATGAAAAAAAATTATGTAAAGTGTTATTGCATGACTAATTTTAGCCAAAATGGACCATCATACTAATGAAAAATAATTATGTTAAGTGTTATTGCATGACTAATTTTAAACAAAAGGAAAAAATTATACAAAGAAAAAAAAACAATAAATTTGATACCATAGGCGGCCTCTATATTGTGTTTTACCAACCATTACAGCTGCTAATGTGTAAAATTACTCCAACAACCAAAGGAATATAAATTGCACAAATAAAAACAAGCAACACTTTGCTCAATGGCCACGTTTCTCAACACTCCAATGACAAGGAACAAACAAACTTCTCTCTCCAACATTGCCAAAGGATAGAAATGGTTGATAGAATGGTTTACCGTTTTCTTATTGTGGTCTTTACCTAGCATTGATATATCATTATAAAATTGCAACCAACAATAAAGCGGTACTCTGCTCTCAGTTGTTACATAAAGGAGAAACGTTTCAATTCTCACAAGGTTAATTAAAAAAAAAAAGTTTTAATTCCATCTCTGTCTCACCTCACTCTGGCATTCACAAAAGAGACAAAAGCTTACTTGGAAGTCCACGTTAGCTCAACATTGACATAATTTCCAGCTAGCAATGTGGAGTGAAGTATTATGTGTCAAAATATAAACCCTGCCAAGGAAGTTGTAGAACACAAAAAGGCTAGACTTTAGATACTTTGGCACGACAAAAATCAAGGGCACTAAAATAAGGCCAATATTGAGAAATATTTGTCAATCAAACTTTTAATTCTATCAGTAATTTGACCACAAATTCTGCAAACCTGCTCTTGAGATGCATCATACTTGGGCATAATTGCATTGCTTAAAGCACTGCTAAGTCAGCTAGAGGAGTCATAAACATACAAGTCGTGCTAAAAGGGAAAACAAATCCTTCACACTATAAAGGTGAATGAATGGAACTACTTGACACAATTCATGAAGAATGTTGAATGGTTAAAATGAGGCACATCCAACATAATATTGTGATTGAACTTGATTCTGGAGCTTGGAGCAAAATCCATGGTGTTGTTGGATCTATCAATTCTTTGTCTTCCTTGGATACCATGAATTATTCATGTCAATTCCCTTATGGGCCAATGTCAAATGGATAAAGTGATTCAGCTATAATTCCTGCAAATACACAATTTCTAATTACATTCAAAAATATTGTTAACATGTTGAAAAAGAAGAAAAAGATGCCAAAGACATCCCGTGTGATTTTTTTTTTTAAATAAAAATTAAACTAGAACACTCCAACCCTCACAAACTAACAAATTCTCATCACCTCCCAGAATGATACAGCTTTAACAACACCTAAAAAGAGGACAATGCAGCGTAAATCTTGCAAGAATCTACTGGGCATAGCTAAGGTGTGTATGTAAATTTAGATTGGTAAAGCATGTTTGTTTTTGTTAAAAGACATAAATAAAAGGAAAATAACTGAGAATAGAAAAAAAAAATTCTACTTTACCAGCAATGATAAGGTACAAGGATGGAAGAATGAGTAAAATGCCCAATCTGTAGAAATTTATAGTTTCCCACCCCGGTTTTCAGTTTTCACCTTATTACTCCAAAATAATTAAATGCCCTTTCCCATATCCATACATTTAATAAACTGGAAAATAAATTTGCTGAAAACACAAATTCTGGAAATTTTTTCAGAATGCTGAAAATACAGAAATAAAATAACAGCAGTAACAAACAGTCATTCAACATCACTTTTTCAGTGCACCCCGGTCAGGCATTTGGAAAAACCCTACGCTCTTTGAAGAAAAAACCAAGGTTAAATATCTTCTTTGAGAAAAATGCTTTCCCAGGTGGGTAAAATATTCAATGAATAAATAATCAGCAAACGGACTTTTACAACTTATCTCTTTTCCGTGCTTAACCACCGCCTCGGAAAACGCACAAACAGCAAAACAGGAACAGCAATAAATGCTGTACGGATTTCTCGATTTTCGTGCCAAATAACAGCCTTAAATGCTGCTGTACGGCCTGCCTAGAAAAGCGTGCAAGCTGTCCAAAAATCTGTTGTACGATTTCTGCCTTGAAATGCGTGCCAAAGGTACAGCCACTTGCTGTACGGCCTCCCTCAAATCTGCTCCTCGAAATCTGTGCAAATCTGCAGTGCAAATCTGCTGTACGGCCCTACTGTACGGCCCTTCTTCCTCAAAAATCGTGCCAAAAATCTGCCTTGTTGTGTGCTAAAGCCTGCTTTGACTCGTCTTTGCTCTGAAAATGTCTTAGTTGAAATGTCGCCTTGGAATGTGTGCCAAGGCTGCGCACTCCTTCTCCCTCGACACGTGAAATCTCCCTTGTCTCTTTCTCTCCTTTTGCTCTAGTCTGCTCATGTAATGAATGAATGACCTTTTCCTCCTTTTCCTCCTTTAACCTAGTCTCTAAGTGACTTTTGGGGAATCCCTAACCAATGGGCGAGATAGATTGAGATCTAGAAATTTGTAGATTAAATGCTCATTTAAATTCTCACTTTCCATTTTTTAATTCACCCCACTTTAATAAATGATCTACACTTAGTCTTTTATTTCCAAAGTCACTTTTTTCCTTTCTAATTTTATATTGACTTTAGTTAAAGTCACTTTAAAATTAGACTTTAGTAACTTTATCACTTAAAGTCACTTTAAAATTAGATTTGACTTTATAACAAATTATAAAGTTACTTTAGGAGAAAAAAATTAAATTCTTTTGGACACTTTTCCCTAGGCCAAAGATCAAAGCCTTAGGAAGGGAACCACGTTCTTTAATTTACCAAATTTCAACACTCCCTCTTACACGAGGAAGGTGTTCCTCACCACTCCCATCTTGTCTCACGATGTAGACATGCTTGCCCCAGCTCGGTAAGACTTTAGTAGAATATCTGTAACCCTGCTCATCGTTGGGAATATACTCAAGCTTCTGACTCTCCTTCTGAACATAGTCTCACGATGAAGTGATATTTGATCCCGATATGCTTTGACTGTCATGAAATATTTGGATTATCAGTGAGTTTAATGCAACTACGATTATCACATGAATCACTTGAAGGTCTCAACGAGTCGACAAATAACAAGCCAAACAACATCTTACGAGCCGGATGGCTCTCTCAACTAGCTAAATTTGAGCCCATGCATACTGCTACGTTCCGTCGAACTCAATGAAACCATCTTGCGCTGCTCGTCAGTTTAACGATCATGACACAACCGTGAACCGCAGCCTTACAGGACTGCTAAAGTGCTCTTCTCTATCGAAGCACAACCCTGTGCCAATCGAATCGTGTAACTCGCCAATCTCCCCTCCATCCCCCGCTGCACAGCAGTCCGAGACCATAATCCACTCGTCCACCTGCAAATCACCGAAAATGTGCTTATAGCGGCCACCCTAGATGAACCTTCGCTCAGGCTCACACATGCGCCCGACTCATTGTGTTATCGCAAAACAAATATATGGTCTAGTGTTGACCAAATACATCAAGGAACCAATCGCCGTTCATGCATGCTGATGTGGGATCCCACCAATCTCGAATCCGGCAGCATGAAGCTTCTTCCGGCTTGGTGATCATCTGCGACATGGGTCTACAATCCTCCATGTGGAATCCGCCAGGGATGTCCCACTAATATACTTCCCCTGTCCCAGAAGGGAAATGCCCCCTCCTCCACCACACCCTCCAAACTCCAAAGTAATGCATCGTCGACGTGTCCTTCATCTCAAACTCCGCTAGCAAGATCTCTCTAGCTCTGCTATGAGTCTCTCTCACTCCGTAATGACTAAGTCATCCACATACACTGATAATGAGAGGCCCTCACCCATCACAATATAGTAAAGGTCTCGGATGCTGCCTCACTCTTTCGTGAAAACCCATCTTACTCGCAAGTAAGTATCTATCCTCGGAGTACGAGCTACAGGAGCTTGCTTCTGAGCCATAAAGGGCCTTCTTCGACCCTGCACATGGGACTCCTTCCCATTACGCACCTCAAAGCACCTGTGGCTGCTCAATGTACACCTCCTCCCTGTATGAAGCCATTGAGAAATGCGGTCTTCACATCCATCCGAGTGGATCTTCCAACCCATCTCTGCTGTATCGATATAATGGGAAGCGGATCGAAGTATATCGAGCCACGGGGCGAAGGTCTCCTCATAATCAACTCCCCTCTACCCGGGAGAACCCTCTAGCCACAAACCTCGCTTTGAATTTCTCAAATGCTCTTTGCCACTCTACTGGCAAAGATGCTTTACCTTGTAAAGACATCTGGAAGTAACACACGATTTGCCTCGCAGCCCTACGCTACCACCTCCCAAACATCATTCTCTTCAGTGATAGAGAAGAATACTCCTCTGCATGTGCCTCTCCGGACACTGCGCGGGCTACGCGCCTCCTCATAGCTAGAATGCTCGTAGTCAAGGATGCTCTTGGTAGCCATTGCCATATAGCTACTAAAACCTCCTCGGGTGGTCTCGCATCTCGCTCTCTCGGCGACCTCTTAGGGCTCAAGCCATGCGGATGTGGCATCTCTCAAGGGTGTCCCGAAGCGCACTGGCTTCCTCTTTCACTCGAGCACACTTCTCGCCATGGAGAATAAAACTCCTCCTTCCTCAACATGAACGAACTCTGAACTCCCGACTGTCACTGTACCTCCTCGTCCTCTGCACGCACTGAACTCTATAGATCTTGAAGTGCGTGTGGCCCAGCTCCATCGTCGGACTCTCAGATGAGCCTGCTCTGTGAGCGTCTTCCGCGTGCTCGCCCATAGCTCCACCCTCCTCGACTCTCGCGAGCCACTCCCCACTCAACGGACTCGACATCGTCATAGATGTACCTCCGATCCTCTTTGATCTCACCTGCTTTCGGATCTGTGGCGACTCACGCAATCGTTGCCGAGGTGTCCGCGCGCAGTCCGGATACTCTAACTCAGTGAAGCCTCCTAAAGGCCTTTTGTCCTCCTCCCGAACTTCACATCACGTGACAACAACTTTCCTCTTCCGCGTTACAGAATGTAAATCCGAAAGGCCTTGGAGGTCTCATGTAGCCCGTACAAAGATACCCTTTCTCTGCGGTGGGCTCTAGTTCCTGGTTCTCTTCTCCTTTGGGTATGTGTAGGGAGTATCTAATGCACTACAAAGATACGAAGATGACCAATATCGGGCTTCTTCCCCGGAAAAAGCCTCCTCGGAGTCATGTGCCCCAAGGCACGGTAGTGAATCTGTTCGCATGTAAATCGCTGTTGTGAGGCCTCCGCCATAAAAACAATGGCAACCCCCTGATCATGCCACTGGCTTTTGCGCCTCCTCCGAGATGGATCTGTTCTTTCCTCTCACGCAGCTCTGTTATGGCATGGGGGTTGTAAGGAGCAAGTGAGCTCCCTCTAATGCACGCCTCCGCTCTAATAGTCAACAAACTCTCCAAGGGTGTACTCTCCTCCATTGTCGGAGCCTCGGGGACTTTGATCTTCCGAGCACATGCCTCGTGTCTCCACAAGAGCTCCGAACTCTGAAAGCTTCGCTTGAGACCCTCTACTCTTGGTCTTCAGAAATAACCAGTCCTCCTGGAGTGATCATCAATGAGAATAACACATAGTACTCATATCCACTCAAGGAAACATGCGAGACATCCGAGACGCTCATACGAATGAATCAAATCAAGTATCCTGCGCCGTCGCATCCTTTCATGAAAAAGGGGATTTGGCAAACTTCGCCATACGCACATCTCTCTGCAAGTATCAAAGTGATCGCATCGAACTGACATTTTTGCTAGTGATCTCTTTCTAAAGTCCTCAAGGCTCCATGATGTACATGTGCCCCATCTGCACGTCCAAATCTCACATTGCTTCAAGCTACAGCTTTCTGCCTTGTCAGGTCACTACGCTCAATGCCAAAGGAGTGAAATAGCAAACTTGTGACACCTTCGCATGGCGTATGCACACTATCCTGTCACTCTAGCTGAATCATGGAGTGCCCACTGGGATACATCAACACCTGTCCCTCCCATCGAATAGTATCTCATCCTCTCGTCCTCCAAAAAGTCGAGACTGATATGCGAGGTTCTTCCCTCATCCCCGTGCACATAAAGAACATCTCGACACCTTCAGAGGGAGGTTTGAGAGACTCCCTCAAGAAATGTCAATGTTCCCACACTGATCGCTCTAACAACTCTGTCATCACCGAGTACTACCTCTACATCGGTGCCACTCACAAAGCTACGAGAAGTACTACTGGACTCTAGTCATGTGACGTGAAGCCCCACCGTCCACATACACGGATACCCGAAGATGCTCAGCTAATCGGAGGGAAATGCATACTCCTCATGCAACTAGTGGTGGCAGTGTACATACGCACTGGGAGAAGACTACACTGCAATGGGCCCAAAGCCCCTCGGTCAAAGGACCGTGACAAAGTCTCTCAATCCCTCGTCGCCATGAAGTCTGTTCTGCTCACAGTTCTTCCCTTCTTCTTCTTCTTCTCGGGACACACAACCGCATAGTGTCCCATCTTACGACAATTCCAACACTTCACTTTGGAATAGTCCTTTTCCGTGAGTTATCTGTTTACCTTTACCTTTGCCTTTGCCCCCCACCATTGCTTGTGAAGCTGTTTGCTTCTTCCTTTGCCTTTCTTGCGTCACGCCAGCAAAGCATGCTAAGCATCCTCATCCTCAGCTTCAAACCACTTGTCGCCCCAAGCCGACCTTTCCCCGATCTCTGTCGTCAGATGCAATCATCCCAAAACCTCTCCCATGTGGGAAGGGTCTCACGTGCACAAAGCACACATGTGAAATTTGGCACCATGAGTGATCGTGGTTCCCTAAGGCTTTCGATCTTTGGCCTAGGGAAAAGTGTCCAAAAGAATTTAATTTTTCTTCCCTAAAGTAGCTTTATATAATTTTTTATAAAGTTAAATCTAATTTAAAAGTGACTTAAGTGATAAAGTTACTAAAGTGACTTTAGAGTAAAGTTATAAAGTCGAGATCTAATTTTAAAGTGACTTTAAGTGATAAAGTTACTAAAGCTTAAAGTGACTTTAAATAAAGTCAATATAAAATTAGAAAGGAAAAGTGACTTTGGAAATAAAAGAAGACTAAGTGGGTCTTTATTACAAGTGGGGTGAATTAAAAAATGAAAAGTGAGATTTAAATGAGCATTTAATCTCACGACCTCTAGATCTCAATCTATCTCAGCGCATTGGATTTAGGGATTCCCCAAAAGTCACTTAGAGGTTAGGTTAAAGGAGGAAAAGGAGGAAAAGGTCATTCATTCTTTCATGAGCGCATTGAGAGAGAGGAGGAGGAGAGGGTGTCAAAGAAGTGATTTCAATCGAGCAGAGGACGAGCAAAGCAGGCAAACGACAACGAAGTCCGTACTGACAAGAAGAGCACACTTCCCAAGGCCGGAAAATCAGTACAAAGAGCAGTTTATTGGCACATTAACTAAGCAGAGAAAAGTCAAATACAGCATTGCAGTTTCGAGAGAGAGCGCAGCACTCGTTTTCGAAGAGCTGACAAATGACGAAGGAGCACGATTTTCAAGGCGAAATTTTAAGACACGAAAATCGAAGAGAAAGGAAGTCGTTTGTCATCCATCCGTACCTGAGAATCCGATACGATCCCGTACGGTCATTCTGGCACGTTTTTCGAGCGACTAAGACAGACATTGTCTTGCTGTAATTTCTACGAAATATTTACTTGTCTTGTCGCTTTGGCACGTTTTTCGAGTGGAGGTGTAGGCACGAAAGTCAAGATAAGTGCAGCTTTTTGTGCCATTTGTAATTTTTGCATTGTATTACTTTGCTCCTTTGTAAAAGCATTTTTCGAGGAAATAAATGAGAAGCTTGCAAGGACCGGTTTTCCTCAAGAGTTGTAGGGGGTTTTTTCCGGGGTCACCTTGACCAAAAATATTTCGAGTTATTATGTGTTGAATGGCGTCGTTGTTTTATTCGCTCGCATTTTTATTTCGCATTTACTGGCATTCCGAAAAATTTTCAGAAGATTTGTGTTTTCAAATAAAATTTATTTTTCCAGCTTGTTGAATGTATGGTTAATATGGGAAAGGGCATTTAACTATTTTGGAGTAATAAGGCTGAAGGCGCGAAACCGGAACCGTGGGAAAGCAGTATACACATGGTATTCTGGGAGGCTTGAGTGCTTGAAAGAACAGCGTGGGGGACAGCAAGGAGAAAATTACGACTGGCTGATTTTTCACTCGTAAAATTCCAATAAAGTGATTTTTCCTACAATGATTTTTCACCTTTACTACGGCGAAGTGTTATTTTTCGGCTTTTACCAAGACGCGGGATGTCATTGGGGCCCGAGGGTGGAGGATAGGTTGAGATGGGCATTCCAACTACGGCATTTGAAGGAGAGAATACAGAGTATCTTTGAGAGGCGTAAGTGCTAGGGACATTATGTTACATACCACACAAACCACCGTGAATGTGCCTACCGCATGCTACTCACCGTTGGCGACATTCATCAAAAAGAACAACACAAGGGTAAGAGGTCAGAGTTACTAGACTAGATCAAAAGACCATTTGCATTCCTCATGTGAGAGGGGAAGAGAATGCTCATGAGATGTGGGCATAGATTGTCCAATCTCTGCGTAGTACCAATGAGAAACCCGGAAGATGGTCTGAAGGAGAAGATGAAGACCATTAAGATGGGCAATGATAGTGCGGTTCGGATATCATCTCACAAAGATTACTAATGTGAGAGATGAGTTGGCGATCGATTGGAGAGGCCATTCCACCCACTCGAGTTGGTGCAGTACTGCGTTGAATGGTCTCCCCCGTTTATGGATGAACTTTGCTGATGGAGTTTGTGCATCGTGAGACCCTTCCACATGGGAGAGGTTTTGGGATGATGGCATCGATGGAAGGCAGTCGACAGGAAAGGCTCGGGCTTTGGGGCGACCGAGCCGGTTGATGCGGGATGAGGATGCTGTAGCACTTGGCGAGGACGCAAGAAAGGCAAAGGGAAGAAAGCGAGGAAAGCCTACAAGCAATGGTGGGGGGCAAAGGCAAAGGTAAAAGAGTAAGCAAAGATAATCCCTCACAAAAGGACTATTCCAAGAGTGAAGTGTTGGAATTGATCGAGGAAGATGGGACACTATGCTGTATGTCCTGAGAGAAGAAAGAAGAAGAAAGAAGGGAAGAACCCCGCGGAGCATGGCGGCTTAATGCAGAGGTTGAGGACTTTGCGCGATCGCTTTCGGCCAGAGGGAGTTTGGGTTCATTGCGTGTGAGTCTTCTAGTGCGGGAGTACACCTACACGATTCGTAGAGGGAGCATGCATTTCCCTCGATTAGCGGAGCATCTTCGGAGTATCTCAGTATGTGGACAGTGGGGCTTCACGTCACATGACGGAGTCATGTGCTACGAGCTTTCGAAATTGCGATGTAAGTGATGAGCGTACTCGGTGATAGCAGAGTTATTCGACGATCGGTGTGACATTTGAGAGGGAGTCTGACCTCCCTTGAAGGTGTCGGATGTTCTTTATGTGCCGGATGAGAGAACCTCATCAGTGCTCGGCTTTGGAGGACGGAGGATGAATACTATTCGGGGAGGCAATTGTTGATGTCCGGGGGCACTCGGGCCGGTTGACTAGAGTGAAGTGCATGCAAAGGTGTACAAGTTTGCATTTCGATCCCTTTGGCATTGAAACGTGAAGTCTTAAACGACGGAGGCTAACGATTCGGCAATGTGAGATTTGTACGAGATAGGGCACATGCATCATGGAGCCTTGAGGACTTTGCGGGAGATCTCACAGTGGGTTCGATGCGTGCTTTTGATGCAGAGGGTATGCGATGGGCAAGTTTGCAAATCCTTTCAGCTGATGACGGCGAGAGACGGCCCAGGATACTTGATTTGATTCATTAGATGTGAGCGGTCGGATGTCTCATGTTTCCTTGAGTGGATAGTAACATGTGTTATTCATTGATGATCACTCCGGAGGACTGGATTTATTTCTTGAAGACCAGAGTGAGTCTTCAGCGGTTTGAGTTCGAGCTCTTGTGGAGACACGGGCTAGGTCGGAAGATCGAGTCCACGGTCGGACAATGGAAGTACACCCTTGGAGAGTTTGTTGAGCTATTGTGCGGAGAGCATTAGGAAGGGAGCTCAACATTCATACAACCCCCGACGAACGGGGTTGCGGAGAGGAAAGCAGATCCATCGAAGTGGCAAGCCATGTTACATGATGAGGATTGCCATTGTTTTGTGGGCGAGGCACGCAGCACAGTTGTTACTTGCGAACGGAGTCCGCATCGTGCCTTGGGGGCACATGACTGGAGAGGCACACAGGAAGAGCTGATACTTGGGTCATCTTCGACATATCCTGCACCCCACGGGGAGAAGGGGACCAAGGCCCAGGCCCCATGAGAAGGGTATCTTGTAGACTCTGATGAGACCTCAAGGCTCGGATTTGGCTCTGCGCGGAGGAAGAGTTATAGAGCGGATGTAAAGTTCGAGAGGGAGCAGACGCTGGGAGGTCACGGAGTTAGAGTATACGGATCGACGGACCTCGACAACGGTTGGTGATCGCGAGGATCAGTGGGCGAGAGATCGGAGGATCGGGAGGTACATCTGACGTGTAGGGTGGTGGTGGGGAGTGGCTCGCTTGATGGAAATTCTATGGGCGACACGCGAAACGATCCAGAGAAACGATTCCTTTGAGAGTCCTTGATGGACGATTCTACAAATACCTGTCTGAGTTCGAGTGCGAGCGGGAGACGACAGACGATCGAGTTCGAATACGATGTTGAGGAGGAGGAGTTTGTGCTCAGGCGGGAGAAGTACACTCGGGGAAAGCCCAAGTGGCTTCGGGACACCTTGAGAAGTGCCATCATTCTTGAGCCTAAGAGGCCGGTCGGAGACCACGAGAGGTTTTAGCTATATGGCAATGGCTACGGCACATCCTTGACTCGAACTAGCTATGAGAGCGGCAGCCGGCGTGCAGAGAAGGCCATGGGAGAAACATCGCAGAGAATGATGTTTGGGAGGTGGTCTGCAGGGCTTTGAGGGCAAATCCGTGGTTGCTTCGAGATGGCTTTACAAGGTGGCATCTGAAGATGGCGACATTGAGAAATTCAAGCGAGGTTTGTGGCTAGGGTTCTTGGTAGAGGAGTTGATTATGAGGAGACCTTCGCTCCGTGGCTCGATATGTCGTCAGCTCCATTATATCGATAACGCGAGAGATGGGGTTGGAGATCACCGAGATGGATGTGAAGACCGCATTTCTATTCTTCATACGAGAGGTGTACATTGAGCGACCACGGGGCTTTGAGGAGCATGGGAAGGAGTCCCATGTGCTGTTGAAAGGCCCTTTATGGCACAGGCTTGAAACTCCCGAGCTTGGTACTCCGGGATAGATAACACTTGAGAAGATGGGTTTCACAAGAGGTAAATGAGACGCTACTATATTGTGATGGAGTGAGGAGCCTCTCATTAGATTGTGGATAGCTTAGTCATTACGAGGTGCGGAGAGACTCATAGAGCAGATCTTGCGGCGGAGTTTGAGATGAAGGACATCGGCGATGCATTACTTTTGGGTTTGGGTGTGGCAGGAGAGGGAGCATTTCTTCTGTGGGACGGGGGAAGTATGTTGTGGACATCCTTGGCGATTCACATGGAGGATTGTAGACCCATGTCGACACAGATGATCCTTAGCGGAAGGAAAGCGCCGCCGGATTAAAGTTAGTGGATCCCACAAACTGATTGGTTCCTTGATGTATTTGGTCAACACTAGACCGAGATATTTGTTTTCTGATCAACACGATGAGTCGGTTTATGTGTGAGCCTAGGAAGGTTCCTTTGGTGGAGCACATTTTGCTATATGAGGGGACGAGTGGATTATGATGCGGACTACGAGGCGAAGAGGATGGAGTGAGATTGGCGAGTTACGATTCGTTAGACGGAGTTATTAGCCACACGATAGGAAGGCTTGAGTGCTGTTTGGGTTGGGTTCGGCGGTGGTGTCATGGCATTTGGGAGCTGACGATCGGTAGCATTGAGTTCGACGGAAAGCAGTATAGCGACCGAGTCTAGCTAGTTGTGAGGCCATCACGGCCGCCAGAATCTTACAGCTTATTTGGTCGGCGGGTGAGACCTTGATGATTTACGCGATAATCGAGTTGCATTAAACTCACTGGAGAATCCATTTCATGACGAGTCCAAAGCATGTCAGGATCGGAAATATCACTTCATCGAGAGACTATGTTCGGAAAGGAGGCGTGAAGCTTGAGTATATTCTGCGTGGCGGGTTGTGAGATATTCTTACCAAAGCCTTACCACGGGGCAAGCATGTCTGCACTTCGGAGACAAGATGGGTGTGGTGAGGAACACCTTCGGTAAGAGAGTGTTGAAATTTGATGGAGGACGGGTGGTTCCTAAGGCTTTGATCTTTGGCCTAGGAAAAGTGTCCAAAAAATTTTAATTTTTCTCCTAAAGTAGTAACATAATTTTTATAAAGTTAAATCTAATTAAAGTGACTTAAGTGATAACGATTGTAAGTGACTTTATAAAGTTATAAGAAATCAGATCTAATTTTAAAGTGACTTTAAGTGATACAGTTACTAAGTTAAAATGACTTTAAATAAAGTCAATATAAAATTAGAAAGGAAAAAGTGACTTTGGAAATAAAAGACTAAGTGGGTCTTTATTAAAGTGGGGTGAATTAAAAAAATGAAAGAGTGAGATTTAAATGAGCATTTAATCTCGGCCCTAGATCTCAATCTATCTCGGCCATTGGTTAGGGATTCCCAAAGTCACTTAGGGTTAGGTTAAAGGAGGAAAAGGAGGAAAAGGTCATTCATTCTTTCATGAGCGAGATTGAGAGAGGAGGAGAGGAAGTCGAAGAGTGATTTACGAAGCGAAGCAGGGACGACATAGCGAGCCACAGCAAAGTCCAGTACATAGAAGAGCACACTTCCCAAAGTTTGGAAAATCCAAATGCAATGCAGTTTATTGGCACATTAACCAAAAAGTGAGAAAAGTCAGCACTGACGATTTGCACGATTTTGAGAGAGAGGCAGCAACTGTTTTGAGCCGAACTGGCTATGAAGAAGCACGATTTTCAAGGCGAGATTTTCCTAGGCACGAAAATCGAGAAAGGGGATCATTTCGTTTGTCCCATCACGTCTAGATCCCGTCTGATCAATCGTGACGTCATTCTGTATCAAAGTTGAGCGACTAAATAAGACATTTGATCTTTAATATTTCTTTGAAATATTTACATTGTATTGTTTCGCATGCGAGTGTGGAGGGGTGCACGACAGTCAAGATAAGTGATTTTTGTAGTTTGCTGTAATTTTCTATACTGTCGTCATCGTAGCATTTTTCGAGAAATAAATGAGAAGCTTCATGTCGGTTTCCCAAAGAGTTGTAGGGGGTCTGTGCAGGTCACCTCGCACTCAAAAATGCGAGTTATTATGTGTTGAATGATCATTGTTTATTACTATTTGTTATTTTATTTACTGATTAAATAGACAGTCGAAAAATTTCAACTTGTGTTTTCGCTAAATTTATTTTTCCGGTTGTTGAATGTATGGTTATGGGAAAGGGCATTTAACTATTTTGGAGTAATAAGGCGAAAATCGAAACGGGGTGAAGCAGAATTTTCTACAACCCCATCGACAAAGTTCATCCATGAACCGGGGAGGCCATTCAGCTCGCAATCTTTCACACCAACTCAAAGGTGGGAGGAATGGCCGCCTCTCCAATCGCTACCAACTCATCTCTTCTCTCACATTAGTAATCTTTGTGAGGATATCCAATTCTTTATCAATCTTAGCCATCTTAATGTTCACTTTGACTTCTCATGAGACCATTTCAGGTTCTCATTGGTACTCTGGTAGAGGTTGGTCAATGCATTATCTTATGGGCATTTCTCTTTTCCTCTCCATGAGAATCATAGGTCTTGATTGATCTGAATGGAGTCTCTTACCCTTGTTGTGTTCTTTACATTATATCTTGGCCAGAGCAGGGATCGGTAGGCACATTAACGAGCTGGCATGTGGTATCAACCATGATATCTCGGAACTTAAAGCCTCCTCAAAGATACTCTGCATTCTCTCCTTCCAAATGCTGTAATTGGAATGTCCATCCAACCTATCCTCCACCCTCAGTCCCAATGACATCCTGCTGAAAAATAACACTGCTGTAGTAAAGGTAAAAATCTGCTGTTTGTGAAAAATCAGCTTGCTGGAATTTTCTGAGTGAAAAATCAGCAGGCTGTAATTTTCCTCCTTGCTGTCCCAAACTGCCCTTCAGCACTCAAGCTCCGATACCATGTAGAAATTTATAGTTTCCCACCCCGGTTTTCAGTTTTTCACCTTATTACTCCAAAATAGTTAAATGCCCTTTCCCATAACCATACATTCAACAACTGGAAAAATAAATTTTGCTGAAAACACAAATTCTGGAAATTTTTCAGAATGCTGTAAATGCAGAAATAAAATAACAGCAGTAACAAACAGTCATTCAACACATCATAACTTAGTATTTTTGGTCAAGGTGACCCTGGAAAAACCCCCTACAACTCTTGGGGAAAACCAGTTCGAAAGCTCCTTCTTATTTCTGGAAAAATGCTTTTTACAGTGATAGAAATATTCAGCAAAATAAATAATCAGCAAACAGAGTTTTACAACTTATCTCTTTTTCCGTGCTTAACCACCGCCTCGGAAAACGTGCAAACAGCAAAATAGGAACAGCAATAAATGCTGTACAGATTTCTCGATTTTCGTGCCAAATAACAGCCTTAAATGCTACTGTACGGTTGCCTAGAAAAGCGTGCAGGCTATCCAAAAATCTGCTGTACGATTTCTGCCTTGAAATGCGTGCCAAAGGTACAGCCACTTGCTGTACGGCCTCCCTCAAATCTGCTCCTCGAAATCTGTGCAAATCTGCAGTGCAAATCTGCTGTACGGCTGCTGTACGGCCTGCTGTACAGCCTAGCTGTACGGCCCTTCTTCCTCAAAAAATCGTGCCAAAAATCTGCCTTGCTGTGTGCTAAAGCTGCTGAACTGTCTTGCTGAAAATGTCTTGCTGAAATGTTGCCTTGGAATGTGTGCCAAGCTGCTGCCTCCTTCTCCTCACTGCCCAGAAATCTCCCTTGCTCTCTTTCTCTCCTTCTCCCAATCTGCTCATGAAAGAATGAATGACCTTTTCCTCCTTTTCCTCCTTTAACTTAACCCTAAGTGACTTTTGGGGAATCCCTAAATCCAATGGCTGAGATAGATTGAGATCTAGGGCTGAGATTAAATGCTCATTTAAATCTCACTTTCCATTTTTTAATTCACCCCACTTTAATAAAGACCCACTTAGTCTTTTATTTCCAAAGTCACTTTTTCTTTTCTAATTTTATATTGACTTTATTTAAAGTCACTTTAAAATTAGACTTTAGTAACTTTATCACTTAAAGTCACTTTAAAATTAGATTTGACTTTATAACAAATTATAAAGTTACTTTAGGAGAAAAATTAAATTCTTTTGGACACTTTTCCCTAGGCCAAAGATCAAAGCCTTAGGGAACCACCTGTCCTTCGGTACCAAATTTCAACACAATCACATTGTTGAGTTTGTGGTTGCTAGAAAAGCGTCCATAGCCACAACACACAAACAATTTCCAAGAGTGTATCCTGGTTTTAATCTTACATATGCTCAATTAAAGAGAGAACAATGATCATGCATGAGGCTACCTTTAATCCATAATCCAGGAAAGGAATAACCCACATTTATATTGTCCTTCCACTTCGATATTTTACTTAAACCACAAGCAAAAATCTTGATTCTTTAAATTTAGGTAATTATTAACTAGGAGCCCGAAATGAATGCAACCACACACACTACATGAGAGAGACATGAATATTGTAGCCTCTAATCTGTGGGGTCATATTGATAAGTAAAATGCCCAATCACATTGTTGAGTTTGTGGTTGCTAGAAAAGCGTCCATAGCCACAACACACAAACAATTTCCAAGAGTGTATCCTGGTTTTAATCTTACATATGCTCAATTAAAGAGAGAGAACAATGATCATGCATGAGGCTACCTTTAATCCATAATCCAGGAAAGGAATACCCCACATTTATATTGTCCTTCCACTTCGATATTTTACTTAAACCACAAGCAAAAATCTTGATTCTTTAAATTTAGGTAATTATTAACTAGGAGCCCGAAATGAATGCAACCACACACACTACATGAGAGAGACATGAATATTATAGCCTCTAATCTGTGGGGTCATATTGATACATGGTTTTGATTATGATTTTATGCTCAAAGCTTGGAGTTCAAAGGTAACTCTGTATTTATCACACATCCATGCTCTCACTATGTCCTACTAGATCCAAATTTGTTGAACACCTAATCCTCTATGGGTAGGTGTGGAAGGCGAAGAGTCACAAGGAGTCCAAGTGACCTTGGAAGATGAATCCAAGGGTCACACCATTGTATTATAAACAATGTTTTAAAAAATGGAATCGGTCAGCTACCAGGCCGAGGTAATGACTCGGTAATGACTCGGTCGACTCGGTTTTTGTAAAAAATACATTAAATATTAATTTTTTTGTACAAAAACATAAATTTAAAGATTTTTATTCATGTTTCCAAACACAAAGCATTACAATATAGATAAGTCACAAAAGACAACATATGATCAAAGTAGGCTCATGAATATATCCATTATATCAAAATTGCACCTAGTGCACTGTCCAATACAGGATGATGATATAGAGATCAAAGCAAAAAACATAACCAATGTCACAGGTGACTCCTTTCGACAAGACATCAACCCTCTAGAAGGCCTGTGGTAATTCAAAGCATATAAAGAACCGTGGATTAAACCTACAGTGTTAAGTTTTGTGACCTGATTGAAGAGGGTTTCATTGTGTTTTTCTTCAAATAAGAAAGCATTTGCAATTGAGCCACAATAGCCTTCAGACCGAGTTATTAAGTTCCCTATCTACGTTGAGAATTTAACGTGGATCAATTTACGGCATCTTTGTACATTACTTTGAAGGCTTGATTCTAAGTATAAACAAGGTATTTCTGCCCCTCGTTTGAAGCAATTATGGAGGACTTCTTTGCTCAAGTAGAATTGAAGGGTATTTTTCTTCTATTTCTCTTGACAGTGCATCCTTGTTATGAATTTGTTATTCTCATTGTTCCAAAGAAAGTTAAATTCCCTAATCTAAAGAAAAATTCGGCATTTGACATTGTGGTCACTGGACTATGAGGACTTAAAAGGTGACTTCATTTACAACTAGAAGGGTGGTATCCTATCAATGATCGTGAGGAGGACTTGTCCTAGAATTAGAGGCACATCATTATAAAGGACAGTTCTAAGGCCCTCCATAATTTAAGGAAGCCGAGATCTTGTATACATACGTTTGCAAGGTATGAATTGTAGCCTTAAAAAGACAATTAGTGGGCATCCTTTGTCATCTATATCAGTAAAATCAAGGAACCCTATTTTGTGTATAGAAGAAGAGGCTGAGTCCTTATCACTGTTACAATCTCTCTCTCACACACACACACACAAGTATTATAAGCTAGTTCCATCGAAGCCGACTTGTAAATCAATAATTAATATATATTCATGTCTTTGAAGCATTCATAAAAGGTGCCTTGAAGTCAATGAAAATACAAAATGCGGTTATGAGAAGGGATGGTCTCTTTAGACATCAATTTGAAAATGATTTTTGAAGAATAGTAAAAGCCCTCCATGATGTCATATTGTTGACTAAGCTGCTCATTATCTAGCAGCTGATGTGATTTTAAGAAGGTTTAGTGGCAACCCTTCATGTGATTATATTTTTGTCTAGCAGCTGAAGCAAAGGAAGTTCATCTAAGAAAAGTATGTAGCTCCTCTATGTTGGCACCTTTGGATAAAGGTGATAGTGCCCTTGAAAGTCTGACAAACAGAAGAAGTGCAAGGCACTTTGAAGCAAATCCCTGTAGCAACTTGTATGAACGTAAAATCAGAGGTATGGTCTCTCTCATAGTATGTGTAATCCATTTATTTATTTTTATTTGTTTTAAGGCTCTTTTGATGGAGGGTTTAATTTGAATAAGAACCCTAGATGGCTCATGGAAAACCCTAGCTCACATATGAAACCCTAATTTTTAGGGTTTGTGGATTCTAGGGTATTTAGATGAGGATGATGTTTTGAATTCCATCCTCCATTAGTGTATTAAAACCCTACATTGTATCTCATGCTTTTATGATCACATATTGTTCTTGGTCATTGTCACTAACATCATGTCATCAAGGTACATAGAGGGATTGGTGCTCTTGATTAAATACGAGTTCCATACCCTAATACATGACAAAATTCGATGGAAACCTTGCAATAACCCAATCCTGAAATCCTGAAAAACTGATAAGTCTGCTGGATTTTGAATGAGATCTAAAATTCTACTTTCTCCATATGAAATCCAATGAGGTCGGAACCACTCTCAAACATCCTGAGTCATTTCTTGGTAATGTTAAAAATTTAAGTAAAAGGATGAAAATGAAGATTAAGGAGAATGTCACTTTTACTCCGGAAAGGTTGCTCAAAAACTAAACTCACAACTCTTTGAGAAAACCTCGAAACAAACCCTATGACGAGAATGAAATTAGGTTTCAGATCCATAAATGATTTTAGACTGCTAAACCGTGAGATTAGCTCAGCCAAATTTAACTCAGTTTGAGCTGGTTAATAGGTTTATTCTGCAGAGTCAGTAGAAGCTAGGTACAAAAAACAATGAAGCCTCTGATAACAAAGCAGTCAGCACCTGACATTTAATACTCAGTTGGGGGCAGCCAAACTAATGGTTTGGTTGACAGGGCTGATCAAAATCAGAAGCAATAGATTTTTAAAACATTGATTATAAATGTACATCTATGGTGAATAATATATGCAACGAATGCCTATCTTTCCTATTTGTGTGTTTTATCTTCTCCTTCACCATGTATGTGTTTAACATGGTATCAGAGCTGATAAGTTCATAACAAGCTCAATCTTGTGTGAACCACTTGTTTTTGTGGCCTATGTATATCTGCAAAAATTCCGTGCATTTTTGCAGCATTCAGAAATCATTTTTGCAGCGTTCATAAATTATTTTTGCGAACAGCAGCGCTGTGTACTGCCATATTCCTGAATTTGAAAGTCTGTGCATTTTAAAGTCTACAGGTTTTCTCACTGTTCCTTGCTGCATTCAGTTTTTACTGCTCTTGCCATTCAACATTCTGGAAAATTCTGAGTTTTTGTTTACTACAAATTCTGCAATTTTTTCCTGCAATTTCTGCCTACTTTTATTTCTGCACATTACTGTGCAATCTCTGCCATTTCTACCTACTTTTAAAATTTACTATAATTTTTTTCCCCATCACTCACACTCCACGCTCACCCCCCGCACAGCAATCTCGCCCCCTCACCTCTCGGCTATCCCCACCGCCTCACTACAGAGCTCTCCCATCCCACCCACGCTGCCCACTCCCAACCCCGCTCACCCGCTCATCGCACAGCTCACACCCCCTCTCTCCCTCACAGCCCTCACCTCTCTCTCTCCACCCCCTCGGCCTTCCCACTCCCCCTCGCCCCCTCACGTAGCTCACCCCTCCACAACTCACGACCCTCCCCTCCCCTCTCCCTCTCACGCAGCTCACCCCTCCACAACGCTCAGCCTCCCAACTCTCTCTCTCCACCCACTCACAGCCCTCCCCTCCCCTTGCACAGCACTCCCTTCCCCTCACGACCCAGCCCTCCCCTCACACGATTGCCCTGCCCCCCCTCGCACGATTGCCCCGCCCCCTCACCACACTCCCCATCATACAACTCACGCCCCTCCCCCTCTCCTCACACGATCCTCGCCCCCTCACCTGCACTCCCTGCTCATGCCCGCCCCTCAACACTCCGCCTCCCTCCCCTCCCACGCAAATTCTCTGCGTTTTTCATTCTGCCATAATACCAATTTAATTTTTTTTTTATAGTTTCACCTACTCCAGATAATACCTCTGTTTTTTCCCCCAATTTTTTTTTTCAAAAAAAAAAAAAAAAAAGAAGAGAGAAGAAGAAGAAGAGAGAGCGGAGATGGTATATGAATAAATGGATATATGGATTTTCTATATAGTGAAAAGTGAAGTTTTTGTTGTATGTTTCTCTATTATAAAAACATGACCAAGATTTGTGGCATGTATAGAAGGGTGACTCTCTAAAAGATATTGACATGTGAAGGCAAATGTTGAAAATTGGTCATCATTTTCAAAATAGCAGTGGCATCATAAATTCACTCATAGTTTTGCCATGAAGAATTTTTTGGAATTTTCCTTCGTCTTTATTGTGAGGTAATATAGCAAGTTCAAGGCCATCTGCTCATCGATGGTGAAGCATCCAAGCTTGTGAATATCTTTTTGAATTTGAGTTGTTGAGAAAAATGGCTAAAATCAATGATGCATTAGAGTTGTTGCATAACCTCATTCATTCCATTGTTCATGATATGGTAAAAATGAGCAAGAAGGCTCTTTTTAATATTCAAACTTGCTTGCAAGATGCACAAGACAAGATTGAGTTTTTGCAGTTGGAGCCTCAGCTTCAGCAAGATGAACTTCAGCAAAAGAGTCATCATTCTGAACCTGTTTCTGTTCAGAAAATTGAGAAGGACTCTCATCAGCAGCAAGAATATAAAGTTGCCGTTGATTCACATTTAGTTCCTTGTACAAGAGCAGATTTACATGCAGATGCTGCAGCTCAGTCTGCACTTCTCAAGCCCATCATCAGACCTTGGGAAGAGCTTGTCCACAACAAGCACAAAACTGGTCTTGGATATGACAAGGAGTTGTCCTTTCATATTCCGAACTACTCCAAACCTATCAAATTTCAGAGTGTCGGATTTCTTCATGGCAGTTCACCTGCAGTTGTTCCAGATTCTGCTCCTCTTCCACAGCAACAACAACAACATATTGTAAAATGCCAACACTATGATCGAGTTGGCCATATGAAAGATCACTGTTTTGATCTTCACCCATGCAAGCATTGTGGTCGGCACACCCATTCTTTCATGGTTGGGGATGTTTTAAATGTTTCCAGAAGAACAAAGATTCATTCTGGACTTCGCTTTCAACAATGGGTATTTTGTTCAAGAAGATGTTTAAGTCACATGCCGAACTTGTTCCTACGAATAATCTTACAATGATTTTCGCCATCATCTCACTCTTATACCCGATAGTGGCACGTCGCTGGCCTCCACAAGCTTGGTCACATCAAGCAGGCCCCGAGCCACAAACTCTCATTCCGTATCTGTAGTTGTAACAAAGAGACATGTTAATCTGGCTTAGCCCTAGCCACAGCAATTCGTCCAAAATTTTCGTACTTGTAGCTGCAGAAACGTTAATTCGTCGAGTCGAGCGGCACTTCGATTCCAGATTCAAAGTTGTAGCCAGAGAAATAGATGCCAATGAGCATGCCTTTGATTGGTGGACAGCCTTAAACCATCTATGTGAGGTTTGTTAGGTCTCTGTAATTTGCGAGATTGGCAAATACAAACTGCAAAGCCTACATATGAACCACTTTAGGATTCTAGGATCTAGCCCTCCTAAATCCAGAGAGGGATCTCTTTATAAGTGCAAAGATTGATTTATCTTTTAAGGCTTTTAGTATGATATTAGGCTAGTTATGAAGAACAAGGTTTTTGTTTGTTTTGGTTGGGCAAAGATATAATGAAGGTGAAGGAAGTCTAAATGAAGGGTGAAGGTGTATGAAAGTGAAGGAATGATTCAGCTACTAAGATAGGCAAGGAGCAGCTTCAATCCATTGGGCTATGGAGTCATAAGAGGGTTTAATTGAAACAGCAAGGTTCAAGAGTGGTCCATGGGGCAAGTCATCTATATCAAAGGATCTCTTTAAGTTGATTTTATGGAATGAAACAATAAGAAAGGGAAATCAAACAGATGAAGGAACAAAGGGCACCAGTTGTACAAGTAATTTGAATTATCTTACTTTTGGCATGTTTAAGGGAAAACATACAAGAGTAATTCAAGATCGTGTTACTTTTTAAACTACTCCCGTTTTGATATACTTTCAAGAGAAAACATTTAAAAACACATAGAATAGTCGTAAGATCAAGTAAAGACTTTTAACTTAATCGTCTTTCAAGACATTCAAAGGAAAACATTCACATAAAATTACAAAAGTAGCCAAGACGTGGCTTTGAAACTATCTCGCTTTCAACATACTTTAAGGGAAACTTTCAAAGCAACCTTTGGAGATAGAACTAGAAGACAAGGCAAACCATAAACTTTCCTAGTTTTAACTCTACTTAGCATGAAATGAAAATATCATTCAAGAACTTCCTTTCAAGTTTTGCATCTCAAGACATGGACTAACCAACATTCCTTGATAATGTTTACACTTAACTTAAGTCATTCTTAAATACACAATTGGAGGAAAACATAAAGATAAAGCTTATCAGTGAGAGTAGGGTACTACTAAGAGTAAGTCCTAGCTCTATATTTGTTGTTCTTTATCAGAGAAAAGTGAACAGAATGGAAACAAAAAGAAAATAACAATTTACAATAAGAAACACATCACCATTGACATAGACCAGGATCCCATAAATCAGCTTGTATTTGATGTTCAAACCAGTTACAATCATCAAGTCCAGTGGGTCTCTACAGCTTCAAACTTTTCATCTCAACTTATGTATTTTCAATTACAAACATGGCTATAGCAGCTTCAGAAAACTATTTACATGCAACAGATATTCAGAAACCAACCTTTTGCAATGTGCTCCTCAAAGAGATTTTATAAGAAAATGAGGAGATGGAAGAGTTTCTAGGGTTCAAGTATCATTAATTCTACACTTAATGCAATTCCTAGCCTTGAAAACCATGCAAGGCATAAGGCAGGAATGCATTCTATCTATTACTCTGTCTCATAACTCTGTTTTCAGTTTTTTAGGCTTAGTGGATGAGAAGATTGACTTTAAGGTTCTTTCTTATCCTTTCAATAACTTCGCTGACAGTTTGAAATAAGTTCTTTTGTTTGAAATAACTGTTCAGCTGTCTTTAGGCAAATATCTTCTGAATAGACAATAGCTATGCTTTCTGTTGATTTATGGAAGCAGCAAGTGGCTCTTTGGTAACTGAAGAGGATTCAATTAGCCTCTGATGTGGCAGTGGAGGCCTTCTTTGTTGATACTTCCCTCTATTTTACCTTAAAACATCTTTAATTTACCTTTAGTCTGTGTTTTAGGCCTAATTAGCCTTAATCTTTGTCTTCTGGTCTTCATACTGTCTTCATCTGTGGATTAGGCCTTTGATTTCTGAGCTTTCTGCCTTAATCCCTTTAAACTCTGCTTAAAACCTTCAATCTTCTGATTATGCTTTGATCTCTTGTCTTCAATGTTGATATTCTTCAATAAATGGATTATGACTGTGTTTTTGTTGTGTTTCAGGTGCGCAGAAGGTTTCATGAGATCACCAATGCTCATGAGGCAAGGGTGGAATCATAATCGGAACCCTGCAGATCCCTTTTCTTCATGGATAGTGGCCTGGGGGATCGTCATCCCTGGCCTTTCATTTCTTTTTAAACTGTGGGAAAAACTTGTATAACCTGCACAAAAACAAGTAAAATTAAGAAAAACCCGTGAAGAATAGGCTAAAGGCTGCTTTGGAGGTTTCGGGTGTGAGATTAAATCGTGACCGTCGATCCAGATTAATCAACGATCGAGATTGCTCGATGGGTTCAATTGGGAGGCGGTTGGGTGAATGGTGGTAATATTTAAATCCAGGTCATTCAATTAGGACGATGAATGGCAGAGATTGCATGATGAAAGCTTTGGGGAGTAAATCAAATGAAAAGTGAATGGGGGACGGGATTAAAACGAGACCGTCGGATTAAAGTGATGAATGGTGGAGATCAACTGATGAGTTCTTTCGGAGGATAGATGAATGGAAATGGCTTTGGGTCGCAGAGTGATCTGGGCCGTCAGATTTAAATGATGGACGGTTAAGATCTTGTGATGAAACCTTTTGGAGAACAGACGAAGGGCAAGTGAGTTGTGATCGGGATATGATCTGAGCCGTTGGATTAACACGATGGACGACAAATATCAAATGAGAAAATGCATTGCGGAGGGTGGTGGTTTAGCGGAAAACCAGAATGGTTTTCGCGCGGCACTGAGGCGGTTTCGAAATTTTGCCCAAAAAACGCAATATGGTACGCTTGCTGACACGCGTCCTTAGAAAACCGCCCATTCCGCGTTTTTTTTTGGCATTAAACCACATACGCCAACAAAACAAAACAAAACAAAAAGCGAAACAGATTTTTGGCCGTCGGATGAATGGGTGTAGATCCAACGGTGCGGATCACACGCGACGGGGAAAGTTGCAAGGTTGGGGAGATAGTGGGATACACGTGGCATCGCGTGAGTGGGTAGGGGTTTTACGAGGCGAGAGGTAGGTCCCAAAGGAGTTGGGCCTATCAGATTTAATCTAGACCGTAGGATCTTTTGAATGGATGGCTTAGATTTAATCTCGAGGCGGAGTTATTTTCCAAATGCAAAGTTTTTGGGGTTATCGGATTAGATCCCGATCGTGGGATCTAAAGAATGAACGGTCGCGATTTGATGAAGGGGCGGAGTTATAGCAAAAGCAAGGGATGGGAAGAATGAAACGGGCGGAATAAAGAGTGCCCGAGGGCCATTGATTTGCAAAGATCAACGGTCGATATTGATTTAAAATTAAACTGTCGGGTTTTATGAAAATACAAAGGAGAGTCGGGTTTTCGCGTAGGTTTGAAGGCTTTTAGCGCTTGGTTGCGGGGCTGTAGGTCATATGAGGAAGGGAGTTACAAGAGTTAAGCCCTCGTGGGCTTAAGAAAACATTATATGCAGAAAGGGTGTTTTAGGCCTACAAGCAGAGTTTTTGAGGCAAATTGAGGGTTCCGATAGGGGAAACAAGGGGATTTAAAACCAAACAAGGGAGAGCAATAAGGTTTTAAAGGGATTTTGGAGTGATTTTTAAGGTTAAATGAGACTTATGGAGGGATTTTTATGGAGAAAAAAGGAATGAAAATGGGGTTATTTATGAGCGAAAGGAGGGGTGAAAATGATGGAAAAATGGGGTTTTAAGCAGTCTTTCTCTTGGCAAACAGCAGATTCTTAAGGATAAAGAGGGAAACAACAGTGAAGATTAATTCAAAGTTTAATGATCATCCTAAGACTTCAAAAGATGATAGGTTTTCAAAGGAAACTATCTCTTGAAGGCTTAAAAAGAATTAGCCACCATTTGATATGACAAATTTTTATAGGTGGCTAACAGTGGCTCCAACTTGGGATGGCGGCTCCTTGGAGGTGTCAAGAACCACAAAAATTTATCTCTAGATTCTGATTAGTGCCTTGCACTTTGATAATCTTTTTATCAGCTGCTAACAAAGATGATTAGAACATTTGATATCAGTAGAAAAATTCTTCTCCAATCAACTACCTACACAACCCACTTCCTAACATTCTTTCTTCTTCAGAAGGTGCATTTGGACTTGCAGACTTTAAATATCAACATTTTATTCTTTTGAAAACATAAAACTAATTTAAGTCTACCCTTATTTCTCCATGAACTCAAATTAAGCAGTTGAGTTTCATAAGTTTCTCTACCTAACTACTATCTGTCAGGATTAGACTGTCTGACAAACTTTATTCTCTAATTTCTAAGACAAAAATTTAAAAGCAACCAAGCCAAGATTGAACAGTCTAACTTGTTGCAGATCTATGGCATAAAAACAAGCTGCACATAGACTGTTATTTGCAGAAAATTAAAAACAAAAATAGTGAAGGCTTAAGATCTGAAATTTTAAGGACATCCTTCATTTTTCTTCAGCTCTAGATTTGATTTTGTTTGAGTTGTCTTCTTTTTCTTCCCTGGTTCAAGTTTTGAGCATATTGGAACCAGTTTATTTTCTCTCTTTGGCTCAAGTTTTAATCTAATTAGAGCCATTCTTTCTTTGAGATTCATAGGTTCAATTTTGAACTTGTTTGAACCTTTGTTTTTCTATCCTAATCTACCTTACTGATAAGCCAAGATAATGCTATTTGGCTGATCTAATTCACTGACCTATCAGCAAAATATTGAAAAGCTAATTACTCATGATTAGGCTGTATGACTAACTAGGAGTGTGTTTTTTTAGGAGTGGCATTTGAGCTTGCACACTTTCAGATTTTGTTTCTCTTTGTTGGTATGGGGCTATACCTTTCTTGTTTTTACAATCTGCCCTCTTTTCTCTTTTCTATTGTTTTTGTCTTTTTCTCATTTTATTCTTCAAAGCAAAAATCAACAACTAACTAAATGCTCAAGGCTGAGCTTTTATTGACATTCCTATCTAACCTATTCTAACTTGGAATATTTACATTTTTTATATGATACAAAAGTGCCAATGTAGCCAGTTGAGTAGTGACAAAAAGGAATAGGGAAACTGGCTACTAGTCAGAGGTAACCACAGTACATAGTGAATTTTAATCTTTGAAATCAAGGCTGTCACAAGAGGTGACAACATTTCATGTCTTTGGCTCCTGCAAAGGATCCATGCCTGAGAATTTGAGCCAATTGGGACCTCCACACACTCTTCCATAGGATCAACAAAGAAAAGATGAGAATTCTCTTCTTTTTGGCCCTCCACAATTGGTAGATTGTCTGCCTCTAAGATATCAGCTTTGAGGACTACACCTTCAGTATGTTCCTTGGAAGCATCATCATCCTTAACCTACATATCAACGAGCAGTGAAATTTCTCCTTTCTCTAAATCTATGCTTGCTTCTAGTGTGAATTCAGGTTCTTTGGATGACAGATTGATATCAGCAATGGAAAAGGATTTCTCTTGAAAAGATGGTATATCCTTAGTAGGACAGTCTTCTATTTGTTTTTCTTCCCCAAAGACTTGCCAGTACTTTTTAAGGTTTGGAACAGCTAGTCTAAATTTTTCTTGAATTGTATATTGTTTTCTTTCCCAAGGTCTCAGACATGTACTAGCAACAAGGGCTAATCCACTGGCAAAACTGTTTTGGTCTTTAGGAACAAGCATAAGTTGTAATTCTTTAAAAGATTTTAACAAATCCATGGCATCATCCTTATAGGCTCTAAGTCTGGGATGTTTAACCATGCATTCTTCATTCACTTGCCTAATTACCAATTCTGCATTTCCATGAACTGTTATCCTCTGGGCTCCTAATTTCTTCAATAAGTGGAGCCCTAAAAGAAGTGCCTCATACTCTATTATGTTATTTGTGCATTGAAAATTCAATTTATATGAATAGGCTTTAGGATAATTGTTTTCTGTATCATAAAGCCATATTCCTGCACCTGCACTAGTTTTACTACATGACCCATCAAAGTTCATACTCCAAAGAGGACTAGTTTCAGTTTTATCATTAATTTCCTTCCTATCCTCTTTGTCTTGAGTGTCCTTGGGTTGTTCTATGGAATAGGCACTACGTTGATGATTGTCTTGTTCAAATAAGGTTTGGAGGGTAGCTAGTTGTTTAGTATTTGATCAATTTCTTCTTCTGTCAAAGGAGAGATTTCTCTTTCAGTATAGACAGAAGTACAACAAACTTCCTTCTCTTGTGTTAACTGGTTTTGAGGCTAGATATCTTCTTGAGCCTCTTCTAGTGAATCAAGACTTGTACCTGAATGGAAACCTTGAGGATTTATCTACTTCTGTTTCAAGCAATTCCTCATGATTGTTATGATGATCAATTTGAATACAAGGTTCATGAGTTGTTTCTTCTACATTATCAGGATGCCACTCTCCTCTTAAAATCTGAAATGAGTTATAACATAGAGGGAGAGTTTCCATATGTACTGGTTTTTCCTCTATTTCAGGTTCTGTGTTTTCCAAGTGGCTTATTGTTTTGCAAAAGGTTTCAGAGATTGGTTGTTTATTAATAGTCTGCTATCTCTTTTTCTGTCAAAGGGGAAGATGTTTCCATGTTCCTTTGAACAGGAGTAAAGCAATTCTTTGTCTCTTGTGAAGATTGATTTTGAGGCTGGATGTCTTCTTGAGCCTCAGCTATAAGGGATGGTGAATCATTGTTTATGATTGCAGGAATATCTTGAGGAATTTCTTCTGTTCCTTGGTTGATTTCTTCCTCAACTGATTCATCTATGTTCCTATAATTTTTCAATAAGATATTAAACTCATGAATGGTTGTTAAAAGATCTTCAGGATGTATTTTTTCCAAATCCTCATCATTGTCTATAATGTGTTGGGTGATGTTTTGTAATGAATCATAATGTATTTCACCCCATGATAATGATGTAGTGTTTCCTTTATGGTTCTCATAAAACACATATTCAAGGTCCTTTAAAGAAAACAAACTACTAGACTTCAACCATTCATACCAATCCCTAGCTTTTCCTTTTAATGTTAACATGAACATTTTCATTAGGCAGTCTTCATGCCATTCAACCTTTAACCACCATACATGTATGTGAAATTTGATAAGATGTAACAATGGATTATCAAACTTTTCACCCTAAAAGACAGGAAGGTTATCATCCCAATTCACCTGGGGCATCTTATGTGGAAATCCAAGGATATGATCTCTACTCATTGGGGCATATCTTCGTTGTATCCTTGGAATCATGTTTGTAAATCAGGAAATAGGTCACTATGTCTATTCAATCAGTTCAGGGTCTTCTACCAGTGGAGTCATTTGGTCTTTTGGGAGTTGTAGATTGTGGAGTCGCCAGGTGGATGATTTAAATTTTTCTGTCCACCAACAGTATGATTGGGTTTGCTTAATGCATTCTCAGAGGAGTCTACAAAGACTGGATGGGTAATAGGCCTACTGGGGGCCAGTGGAGTCACCAGGTGGAAATTTTTCGCTCTTTTGGAGATAAAATGTTTTATGGTCCACCACCATTTATTGGCTTGAATACCAATCTGAAATATTTTTGGGTTTTCTGAGTTTTCCTTCAGTCCTATGGGTTATGAGAGTGTCCTAACTCTGTTTCAACACTTAGCTAAGGTGATGAGACAAACAGAGTTTACTCTTATGGCTTAACTAGCTGATTACTTCAAGGTTTGATAAGGCCTATGAGAATCCTAAGGGTTACTTAGTTTGTCACTGATTCAAATAAGTCCTACCATGATTACCATTTGCTTTGGTAGTGCTTGAAGAGAGCTACTTATACTGCACTAAATGCTTGGTGTTTTATTTTTAAGGATTTTACTCAAAAGTCCCCAGCAGAGTCGCCAGAATGTTAGGTCTCTGTAATTTGCAAGATTGGCAAATACAAACTGCAAAGCCTACATATGAACCACTTTGGGATTCTAGGATCTAGCCCTACTTAATCCAGAGAGGGATCTCTCTATAAGTGCAAAGATTGATTTATCTTTTAAGGCTTTTAGTATGATATTAGGCTAGTTATGAAGAACAAGGTTTTTGTTTGTTTTGGATGGGCAAAGATATAATGAAGGTGAAGGAAGTCTAAATGAAGGGTGATAGGCAAGGAGTAGCTTCAATCCATTAGGCTATGGAGTCATAAGAGGGTTTAATTGAAACAACAAGGTTCAAGAGTGGTCCATGGGGCAAGTCATCTATGTCAAAGGATCTCTTTAAGTTGATTTTATGGAATGAAACAATAAGAAAGGGAAATCAAACAGATGAAGGAACAAAGGGCAGCCTAAGATCAAGTAAGTACTTCGAAACTATCCTACTTTTGGCATGCTCTTAAGAAAAGACATAAAAGTAATCTAAGATCAGGTAAGTACTTTTAAACTAGCCTGCTTTTGATATACTTTCAAGAGAAAACATTTAAAACACATAGAATAGCTTAAGATCAAGTAAAGACTTTCAACTTAGCCTGCTTTCAGCATATTCAAAGGGGAAACATTTATGATAAACACAAAAAGTAGCCTAAGATCAGGTAAGTACTTTGAAACTATCCTGCTTTCAACATACTCTTAAGGGAAACTTTCAGACAACCTTTGGAGATAGAACTAGAAGACAAGGCAAACCATAAACTTTCTTAGTTTTAACTCTACTGAGCATGAAATGAAAATATCATTCAAGAACTTCCTTTCAAGTTTTGCACCTCAAGACATGGACTAACCAACATTCCTTGATAATGTTTACACTTAATTTAAGTCATTCTTAAATACACAATTGGAGGAAAACATAAAGATAAAGTCAACAAATATATAGTGGGTACTACTACAATATAAGTCCAGCTCTATATTTGTTGTTCTTTATCATAGAAAAGTGGACAGAATGGAAACATAAAGAAAAATAACAATTACAGTGAGAAACACATCACCATTGACATAGACTAGGATCCCATAAATCAGTTATTTGTATTTGATGTTCAAAGCAGTTACAATCATCAAGTCCAGTAGGTTTCTACAGCTTCAAACTTCTCATCTCAGCTTATGTATCTTCAATTATAAATAGGGATACATCATCTTCAGAAAAATATTTACATGCAACAAATATCCAAAGACCAACCTTTACAATGTGCTCCCAAGGAGATTTTATAAGAAAATGAGGAGGGAAGAGTTTTTTAGGGTTCAAGTATCATTAATTCTACACTTAATGCAATTCCTAGCCTTGAAAACCATGCAAGGCATAAGGCAGGAATGCATTCTATCTATTACTCTATCTCATAACTCTGTTTTCAGTTTTTTAGGCTTAGTGGATGAGAAGATTGACTTAATGTTCTTTCTTATCCTTTCAAAAACTTCGCTGACAGTTTGAAATAACTGTACAGCTGTCTTTAGGCAAATATCTTCTGAATAGGCAATAACTATGCCTTCTGTTGATTTATGGAAGCAGCAGGTGGCTCTTTGGTAACTGAAGAGGATTCAATTAGCCTCTAATGTGGCAGTGGAGGCCTTCTTTGCTGATACTTCCCTCTGTTTTACCTTAAAACATCTTTAATTTACCTTTAGTCTGTGTTTTAGGCCTAATTAGCCTTAATCTTTGTCTTCTGGTCTTCATACTATCTTTATCTGTGGATTAGGCCTTTGATTTCTGAGCTTTCTGCCTTAATCCCTTTAAACTCTGCTTAAAACCTTTAATCTTCTGATTATGCTTTGATCTCTTGTCTTCAATGTTGATATTCTTCAATAAATGGATTCTGACTGTGTTTTTGTTGTGTTTCAAGTGCGCAGAAGGTTTCATGAGATCACCAATGCTCATGAGGCAAGGGTGGAATCATAATCGGAACCCTGCAGATCCCTTTTCTTCATGGATAGTGGCTTGGGGGATCGTCATCCCTGGCCTTTCATTTCTTTTTAAATTGTGGGAAAAACTTGTATAACCTGAACAAAAACAAGCAAAATTAAGAAAAACATGTGAAGAATAGGCTAAAGGCTGCTTTGGAGGTTTCGGGTGTGAGATTAAATCGTGGCCATCGATCCAGATTAATCGACGATCGAGATTGCTCGATGGGTTCAATTGGGAGGCGGTTGGGTGAATGGTGGTAATATTTAAATCCGGGCCGTTCGATTAGGACAATGAATGGCAGAGATTGCATTGTGAAAGCTTTGGGGAGTAAATCAAATGAAAAGTGAATGGGGGACGGGATTAAAACGAGACCGTCAGATTAAAGTGATGAACGGTGGAGATCAACCGATGAGTTCTTTCGGAGGATAGATGAATGGAAATGGCTTTGGGTCGCAGAGTGATCTGGGCCGTCAGATTTAAATGATGGACGGTTAAGATCTCGTGATGAAACCTTTTGGAGAACAGACAGAAGGCAAGTGAGTTGTGATCGGGATATGATCTGAGCCGTTGGATTAAAACGATGGACGGCAGAGATCAAATGAGAAAATGCATTGCGGAGGGTGGTGGTTTAACGGAAAACCAAAATGGTTTTCGCGCGGCACTGAGGCGGTTTCGAAATTTTGCCCAAAAAACGCGATATCGTACACTTGCTGACACGCGTCCTCAGAAAATTGCCCATTTCGCGGTTTTTTTCGGCATTAAACCACATACGCAAAAAAAAAACGCGAAACAGATTTTTGGCCGTCGGATGAATGGGTGCAAATCCGACGGTGCGGATCGCACGCGACGGGGAAAGCTACAGGGTTGGGGAGATAGTGGGATACACGTGGCATCACGTGAGTGGGTAGGGGTTTTACGAGGCGGGAGGTAGGTCCCAAAGGAGTTGGGCCTATCGGATTTAATCTAGACCGTAGGATCTTTTGAATGGACGGCTTAGATTTAATCTCGGGGCAGAGTTATTTTCCAAATGCAAAGTTTTTGGGGTTATCGGATTAGATCCTGATCGTAGGATCTAAAGAATGAACGGTCGCGATTTGATAAAGGGGCGGAGTTATAGCAAAGGCAAGGGATGGGAAGAATGAAATGGGCGGAATAAAGAGTGCCCGAGGGCCGTTGATCTGTAAAGATCAACGGTCGATATTGATTTAAAATTGAACTGTCGGGTTTTATGAAAATACGGAGAGTCTGGTTTTCGCGTAGGTTTGAAGGCTTTTAGCGCCCGGTTGAGGGGCTGTAGGTCATATGAGGAAGGGGGTTACAAGAGTTAAGCCCTCAGGGGCTTAAGAAAACATTATATGCAGAAAGGGTGTTTTAGGCCTAAAAACAGAGTTTTTGAGGCAAATTGAGGGTTCCAATAGGGGAAACAAGGGGATTTAAAACCAAATAAGGGAGAGCAATAAGGTTTTAAAGGGATTTTGGAGTGATTTTGAAGGTTAAACGAGGCTTATGGAGGAATTTTTATGGAGAAAAAAGGAATGAAAATGGGGTTATTTATGAGTGAAAGGAGGGGTGAAAATGATGGAAAGATGGGATTTTAAGCAGTCTTTCTCTTGGCAAACAGCGGATTCTTTAGGATAAAGAGAGAAACAGCAGTGAAGATTAATTCAAAATTTAAAGATCATCATAAGACTTCAAAAGATGATAGGTTTTCAAAGGAAACTATCTCTTGAAGGCTTAAAAAGATTTAGCCACCATTTGATATGACAAATTTTTATAGGTGGCTAACAAGGTTGATATTCTTTCTCTTTCAGAACACTTCCTCTAGCAGAAGACTTCAGCTTCTTGCCAGCTTTGGAAGAGTTCCAAGAACTGCAATAAGCGTTGCATTCCAGTGTTGGTGGTCATCCTTGAACCATCACAGGTTGTAGACTTCCCTTCTTTTAGGTTGAAGGTCTCCCTCTTCAAATATGAGGGACACTTCCTCTAGCACAAGCCCTTAGCTTCTTGCCAGTTTTGGAAAAGTTCCGGGAATTGCAATAAGCGTTGTGTTCCAGTGTTGGTGGTCATCCTTAAACCACCTCTTTATGCCAACATTTCAGAGAGTTGATTCAGCCTAAGTGCTGCCATGCATATTTTGCAGATTTGTATTACAACTCTCTTCTTGGACTCACACATACCCCTTCGGATTAAGGGGGGGAATGTTGAACACCTAATCCTCTATGGGTAGGTGTGGAAGGCGAAGAGTCACAAGGAGTCCAAGTGACCTTGGAAGATGAATCCAAGGGTCACACCATTGTATTATAAATGTACATCTATGGTGAATAATATATGCAACGAATGCCTATCTTTTCTATTTGTGTGTTTTATCTTCTCCTTCACCATGTATGTGTTTAACAAAATTGATTGCTTCAATCATCAAAATATATTCGCTTATGGTTTCACTCATTGCAAGCCACAATGTGATTCAAGGCTCCCTTCAAATCACCCTCCCTAAAAGGATCAAACAAAGTTTCGCAACGAAATGTGATGCAGTTTTCCCTATCTGCTGGCTGGGATGTTGCAGAAATCATTAACTGTTTCCATCCACAAGCTGCAAAGCCCAAAGTAACATAACTATCATACTAAGCTAGTTCCTAGCTTGTCCAGGATGTTAAACCGTTAGCAGGTAACTGTAAGAGAACAAGCCTGGAACATGAAGCACCACCAGCCAGCAGGAAGGTCCTTTAAAAGATGGAGGTATTCAGCCTACAAAGGAAAACTCACAATTAAACACCTCAAGACCAAGTACCTATGGAATGGATCCTTAATCAAAATGCACCAAAATTACAGACTAGGATATCAGAAAGTACCCTGCCATGAATAAAAAATCAACCCACAAAATTGTATGTGGAGTTAATAGGACCTTTTCCCCAACTAGCCTTCACCTAAAGCATGGAAAGGTTCAGATGACATGGAACCGTAGCATAGGGGTACTGTCATTAGTTTGTCGCCTCCTTAATACCTACCACCTTTCAAGGCCTTCTTGGAAGAGCATCGAAAACTGAAATCTCAAAAAACCTACAATCCTAATGTTCAAAAACTACAATCCTTAACTAATTTGGCATCTACAAATTCATGGTCTACTGGATTCTAGAAGGATATGGGGAGATTTGAGTGCCCCTTATCCCCAATCCACGAAGAGAAGACCTTTCAAAACCTTATTGGCTAGATTCTAAAACACCCCCAACAAACAGAGAATTCTAGGGTGACGGGATCTATAAATGTGCCACAAATCATTTCAGAGAATACAATGAAACATAAACTAGGAAAAGTACTTCTTGAATCCAGTCCATACATAAACGGTTAAAACAACCATTATTTAACTACTTGTTAAATTCAAACCATGATTTAAGGAATACTTACATCCAAATCATTAACCCATTAACAACGAATACAACCATTATTTAGTTACTTATTAAATCCAAACTATCAATCCATTAATAGCTGAAACAACCACTATTTGCAGAAAACTACTGGCAAAAGTATAGAAGAGACCTAAGGAGCATGAAAACTTACCTGTAGTGTCCCAACACAAAAAGTGCCCAAAATATGGTTCCCTGAACAACCCAATAAATGGGCCAAAACACCCGACTATTAAAATAAGTAGTTGCAGCCACCAGCCCAAACACTTCCAAGGATCGTTCACCTATCAATGCTTTGGAATGGCAACTTGAATGCTTTCCAAGGAGAACGTAGGAGGTGCACTCGGATCAAAGCCTGCTTCACCATTCTCCTAACCTCAGTCATTTGCATAAGTGACTAAGGGAAAGCAACAACACCCTTATGCTTAGGGAAAGATCTCCCTAGACACAATGAGGGCAAGGATTTCAACCCCACAATAGCAGGAATAGTTGCTTGAGGAACCACGGGCTTGTGTTTTGAGCCCATTTTAAACGAAGGCGTAATTTTCAAAACACAATAATCAGATATTAACGAAAACGCCATTACTGCAATGAATACTCAATTATTGCTTGCTTATGGATCAAATGGGTTATCGTTTTTTTAGCTAAAAAATGATAATCAGATCAAAATCCAATCAAAACACCTAGGTACAAGTTAATAAAGGGACTGATCCAAGTTAATATAAGGGGGCTGATCCAAATTGGATGATGGGGGGCGTACCATTTGAATGAGATGTTTCGAAGTTTCCACTCAGATCTTAGTCATGCATCACACACTTTCCTCTTTGAATGTCTCCTCTCTGACTTCAACCTGCACTTTCACATATGTTTTCTTGACGAACTTCTTTATGTCTAAAATAGAGTCCTAGCATCTGCAATAGTTAATGAAAAATATTGCCCTAGAATCCCTCAATTGGCATAAAATAACCACATACTAAAGCCTATGATTTGCTTTAAACCCTATTCATATATCCTGAGCGCGGAAAGGTAACTGCGCTGTTCTTGTTATTTTTTATTTAAATAATTAAAATATATTAAATATTTGAGACAAAATAATAATTTTAAGACTAAATGATATGTTTTTCTCAAATGAATGTCTTAAAACCCCCTTACCTGTATTAGGGCGAGTAATTCTTAGCTACTTAATAGTCATTCTTCGTCGAAATGCATCTAAGAATATGAAACAATAGTGAGAATATGATGACTAAATTAAAATAACAACGTATTTTATCTAATGAATTCACAATTAATAAAAATGCACACCCTCACATTGCATGTATAACTTTTTAATGTAGCAACACACATTGGGGTCATAGGTAATAGTTATATAAATTTTCATTTAACTAAGAATTAAAAATGCATATATTAGCAATTGCACCACATTTTGCAAAGGAAACGCTGTAAGTTGTAGCATATAAAAGAATAGCTTAAATGAAAGAAGTTAAAAATTTATGCAAATTTGTTTCTCTATTGGCGTTTTTGTAAAAAAAATTCAAAAATCATTCTTTGGTGATAATACATTTTGGTTTTCAAAGAAATTTGATTTCCTAGTCTCCATTTTATTCAACGGATTCAAATAGGCAAGTGCATTTTGTCTAGTACTTTCTGAGTTATTGAAATTAAGGGAATAGGTAAAGAGATTGCTAGACAAAAAATAGAAAAGTGACTTAATGTCAAATGGCTATCTCATTAAGGAATCTCTTCATATCTTCTCATGTGGGCCTTGACTCCAACTCCTCGAGAATAATGGGTGGAGAATAATTTTTAGTGAACCACTGGGCCTCAAATCAAAATATCCATCTTGTCTGACTCTTTTTGAGTTTTTGCTTGAATCAATGAGATAATGTAGCTCATATGGATTCCAAAATCCTCAAATAACCCACTTTCTGAAGGGTCCTCTTCTGTTTTTAAGTATGCTATTTGTCCTCCTTAGCCTTTTCAACATAGTTTTCTTCTAAATAATCAAATATTCTTAATAAGTCTCCTTTGGCCTGCTTTGATTATTTGAGCTTGTTGTAAGGATGGCAAATTTTCTTCACTATGTCTTCTTTCTTTTGTATTGCTCACTTTGATACAAAAAATTGTCAGTGGATCCTTTAAATGTGCACAATTAATAAATTTTCCCTTATTTATGGATGCCCTTCTCATGTGTGGTGCTAGATTTTCTTGTGAACAATAGTTGGATGTGAAGGACTAGTTTCTTTACATGCCACTTTTGGAATAACGAACTTCAAATGTTACTTCTTTTCTTTTAAAAGTTTCATTTCAGATCCACAATGAATTACTTACTTTGTGAATTTCATTTTAATGAGCATGAATGCATTGTTTATGCACATTATTCAGTGTTTGTAAATTTTGTGTCCCCTTTAAAACCACAACTTTAATCGGTTCCTTTACATCTATCTCTTGTTGAGTATTTACAATGGCTTTCCTTTAAACATCAATCCTTATTTCCAGGCCCACTCTAATTGATTCTGACATTGTGTTCCTTCCCTACATAATATTTCATTCACAATACACTAGTGCTACACTCCATATATTCCTTCTTAATTCAATTTTCACCTTCATGGTTTCTAGGTCTTCAGATGCCTCATTCCCCTTCATGCATTGCTCATCTAAATTTTTTTTAATTATTAGGCAATATTAGAGGATGCATCCTCAAGTTATTGTTCTTTTTATTTTTAGTTCCTCCAAATGATATGTATGAAAGTTCATGTTCAAGCCGAGAGACTTCTACATCCTCCTCTGTTTGCTTTTGGAAGCCCTTAAGATTCTCTGAATTTTTTGATGAGTTCGTTGTTATGATGATCATCATCATCATCAATATTATTCAATATTATTGCAATAGCATTGAAATTCTAAATAAAAATAAAATATTTTTTTAATGTTTAAAAATAGTCACATATTTATGTAATTAAAGTAATAATATTCAAAATTTAGTGTGAAATAAAACAATGTCTAACATATACTATGTTAGATCTCAATTTCAAAAGATTTTTCACACTCTTTAATGATATTTATCAACACTGAGTAAAGATAATACATTTTTACACGTATAATTAATTTAAATAAAAAATGAAGTATTATTTATATTTATATAAATATAATATTAATTAAAAATATTTAGACAAATTATTAGAAAAAAGAAAAAAAATGGTTCAAAGGATTATATTCATATTAAATGTTATTTTATATTTTTTTAAAATTTAATTTCAATGAATTTAATTGATCCAAATTAATGTATTGGAAAGCAAAATGATAGAATGTATTAGATAGCAAAATGATAATTTAAAATTTCAAAGAATTATCTTATATTTAAAATTATCTTTATACTAATTGTTCATATAATCAATTTATATAGTTTAATCATCCGTAAAAAAATGTGTTCCATATAAATGTGTATGTCAAACAATCTTCATTATCTTGATGATGAATTACATGCTAGAAGTTGGAATTACATCTAAATTTCTTATGTGATTTCCTAAGATTTTTAATTAAAATGTTATGGATCACAAAAGCTTGTGACCACAACTAGTGTGAATTTTTATTTTTATTTTTTTGTGAAATTATATTTTTAATGATAAATATGAATTCATCTTTTTTTTTTTTTTAAATTGAAAAAATAACATTATATAAATCTAATAACTTAAAATTACAATTTTCTTAATTATAATTATTGTTTTAAATAAAATTAAGTTATATATATTTAAATATATATATTATTATTTTTATTTATAATATCATTATTATTACTTTTTCTTTATAATACATATGCAAAACAAATTTTAGTAATCATTTAACGAATCCTCCTTCTTAATTTCATTTATCTTTCTTTCTTATGGTTTTATTCATTTTTTTTCAGAAAGAAAAAAACGTTGTTTATATTAACAGTGCATAATTCAAAAACATTACATTCCATCTAGGGCAGATGAGAAAAGACATGAGCCAAAACATCGATCCCCAGAGACAACTTCTAAGGAAGAAAGGAAGTCGTGGAGAAAAAATGTATTGTCCATATATCACTGGGGGGTGGGCACCCAATTCAAATTAACGAGATCAGCAAAAGAGACACTAAAAGAAGTGGTCTATTGTTGTACTCTGCAATACCATGAAAATAAGGTAAAAGCAAAAGTTGGTCTGGCTCGCCTGTATAATATTTGATGGCCCTGTGGGAAAGAGGAAAACACTGCAATATGGATATAAAGGTAGTTAATATGTAATAGTTTTAAAATTAAATAGAAAACCGGGACTCCAGCAATCCTTCTACAGGTTCATGGTTGAAAAATTCACAGGCTTGCTTGTAGATGATATTCAGGCTCTCCAAAAGGTGTAAAAAGTTCACATGAGGATGGTACCAAGATGAAAAACTGTATAACTCTGGTGCAAAAACAAAAATTCAAAAACTGTCTCGCTTGATAAATACAGCAGTATCAATGTCTGGCTCGCTTGACAGCTCCAAAAGGATGTATTGATTTGTTTTGAAAATTCAGGATTGCTTGTAGATGAAATATGGACAACTCCAACTGGTTTATAGTAGGATTCCCATGAGGATGGTACCAAGATGAAGCTGTATAAAGACTGGAGCAAAAACAAAATTCAAAAAAGTCTCGGTTGATAAATACAACAGTAGCATTGTCTGGCTCGCTTGACAGCTCCATAAGGATGTATTGATCTTATTTTCGTTGTGAGGCCATAAATCCACTCGCTTGTTAGAAAAAGGATAGTCGAAACCATCCTGAAATGCCAGTGTCTGGAAAAACAAGTAATATATCATTTGAATAGTAAAAACCAGAAGTAGGCATCTGCAAACAATGTGTATATAGGCAGCACCAGGAGATGATTGTGGGCGACTGGTGGATGAATAATAGGAGATTCAGGTATAAAAGAAAAGGAAGATGTGGTCAATGACTGAAAAACGTATGAAATGGAGACCATGGATACAATGAAAAAGTAACGGTATCGGTTTTTTATGGAAATAGAAGAAAGTGGGTGAAAAGACAGAAACAGAGGATCAAAAAGCCATCTATAGACAGAGCATTGCGTTTGAAACAGTGATTCAGTAGGAAGTTAAGAAAACATAGCTGGGAGTCTTCAGTATACCATCAGGCTCGCTTGATGAACTGTATCTGGCTCGCTTGATCAAGTTGGATATGTGTTGATAGGGTGAGAGACAACCAAAATTATAAGGATCAGCAAAACACAAAATTACCACTAGATGGATATATGATCTGCTAGTGGTTAGCAACGATAAGCATAGCTTTATGGAATCGGAAAGGAGTACTGCCATATTTGAGCTCCATCCCTGTATTGTACCACCTGAATGATGCCAAATTCAGATATAAGACCCAATTTGGACAGACGATCAGCTCGCGTATTCAATTCTCTGTATATGTGAGATAATGGATGGGAGCCTAAACTACGCCATAGATGTCTAATTCTGTGGATCCACCCCTGAAGATCTGGGGACTGTACCTGTAGGCAATCCATAATACTGCCAATCACCATTGTTGAATCACCATATATATGAACATCTGATAACTCCATATTGGCAGCTATATAAAGCCCACCCCAAAGAGCCATAAATTCTGCCTTGTTGTTGGTGCCCGGGCCACCGTTCCAGTGCAAGTGAATTCTTTCGTTGCTCGAAAGTTTAATCCAGGCACCACATCCCATAACCCCATCTTTGCAGGCTCCATCAAAGTAAACAGTAGGTAAAACAATCTCATGAGGTCGAATCCTATGGGAACCATCGATAGAGATAATATGTGTAATGGGAAGATCATCGATCCTGCACATAATGGCGCGAAAGATATTTGATATATTGATAGGGGCGCCATCGAAAATAAACCGGTTCCTGGCATTCCAAACTTCCCAGATTAAAATGAAAGGTAACGATCGATATTTGTTCTTTAGTGAATCCCATTTCCCAGCAGCAGATATAAAATCGATTGGAAACCATGCTGGATCGATGAGGTGCACTGAGAAAAGTTTCCAAATAAGGAGAGCCACCGGACAAAGAAAGAAGAGGTGCGAGGTGGACTCCTCTGCGCATCCACACAGGGCGCATCTACTTGGGCCCATCATACCTCTTTTCAATAAATTATTCCAGGTAAGAATTTTATCTTTCCAAGTCAGCCACCCAAATAGGACAATTTTCGTGGGCAGATGCCTTTTCCAGTAAGAGACGAAAAAGCGGGTGCAATGTTCAGAGAATACCTGTGTATTGATTCTGAAATATATATCACGAACTATCGGGAGATTCCCTTTAGTCGGCCCATCCCACACTATACAATCACCGCCCGTTGAATGACTTACTCCAACAGCACATAATGATTGTGATACAATCTCCCATTTTGTAGCATATTCTCCGTGAATGCCCAGTTGTGTGGCATTTTTAAATATGGGGGCGCCAAAAGTCCATGAATAAATAACTTGGGATAGGAGACAAATACCCCTGTGCACCAATCTGTGGGTGAGCCTGGCCGAAAGTTTGGCATTCCTGTCAAAACCTTGCATATTTATATCCTCCAAGAGTATTCTACTCCCATCTCGGAAGAGCCACGTTAAACGATCAGCAGTATGGCCCAGAATTTTCTTAAAGCTACCCCATATAGACGAGTAGCTTGCAGGAAAATAGAATTCATGGCATAAAAGTTTATGTAGAATGTCACCTGTCAGGTATTTGCATCTAATAATATCAGACCAAATTCCCGTGCCCGTTATTGCTCGCCAGAACGATTTGATGAGAAGGGCCATGTTAAAAATCCTGGTGTCCAGAAGACCCCATCCGTCATGCTCCTTGGGCCTGCTCAAGGATTCAAGTTTGACTAGGTGGAATTTGAAAGAGTTAGAAGAGCCTTTCCAAAGAAAAACGAGCGATAATTCTATTGATATCAGTAACAATATTCGCTGGCAAGAAGAATAAATGGCCCCAATAAACCAGAATTTGGGATAACACCGCTTGAACAAGAATGAAACGTCCACCCAAAGATAGCCATCTGTGGGTCCAATGAGAGATTTTATTTCTGAATCGATCAATCAGCCAAAGCCAGTCCGAACGCTTATACCCGCATGGCTTAATGGTGTAACCCAGATATTTCAAACTCCTCGACATCAATTGAATATCGACCCCAAGAAAATCAGCTATAAACTGTATCTCATTGATATCTCCGCTCTCATAAATAAAAAGGATTTTGACTTGTTGATGCATAAACCTGTAGCTGCAGCAAATTTGTTGAGAAGAAAGTGTACATAAAACCAGTGATTCCTATTGAGTTTCCCGAATAGCAACATATCATCCATGAACAGAGAATGAGAGGTGGAAATGATTTCCGAGAATTGGAACCCAATGAAATTTTCTTTACGAGTGGCCATTTTCATCAACTGACTGAATCCGTCCAAGACAAGAATGAAAATTAAAGGGGATAATGCACAGCCTTGTCGGAGTCCCCGACCCGCCTCAAAGAAACTTGTAGGTAGGCCATTCACAATCACAGCATATCGAACAGTGGTTATGCAAGACATGATCCAACGGATGATTCTTAGTGGCAGACCAATCTTCGTAAGGACCAGACGGATGTAAGACCAGTCCAGTGTATCATAAGCCTTATATAAGTCGACCTTCATAATCAAAGCCTCTCTTTTCTCTGAATGAATGGAATGGAGAATCTCTTGGGCGACCGCGATGGCATCGTGAATAGATCTACCAGGTAAAAAACCATACTGCTCAGGGGAGATATGTTTAGAAAGAGTTACTCTCATTCTGTTTGCAATTAGTTTGGAAATGATCTTATAGATCAAATTACATAGAGCAATAGGGCGGTATTCAACAAATGAAGAGGGGTTGTCATTTTTTGGAATTAGAGCAAGAAATGTTGAATTTAAATTTGCAGGAATATGACCAGATGTTCTGAAAAGTTCCACCATATTAGTCAGCTCAACTCCCATTATATCAAAAAAGAAAGAGAAAAATTCAGTGGTCCATTCGTCAGGGCCAGGGCACTTGTCGTGAGGAAGAGCTTTCAACACCCTTCAACCTCCATGGGCGTAATCTGTGCATTCAGAGAAATGATATCATCCTCCTCATAGATTCTGTGTACATGATCAATAACCCATTGCTAGCAGTTGACATCAATCTCTTGATTCTGTTGATAAAATGCCTTATAATGACAAAGAGCAGCCGCTTGAATGTCCGGAGTGGAGTTAGCAAAGCTGCCATCATGTTTTTTGATCCGCCAAATAGCATTTCAGCTGCGATGATCACAAGCACTTTTATGGAAAAATTTTGTATTGCGATCTCCTTCTTTTAACCACTTATTTCTGCTCTTCAATTTCCAATATATCTCTTCAATCCTGAGAATTTCCTTTTCCCTGTCAGCGAGGGACTTGAGCATATCATATGATTGTTTGTCCGGTGCACGATCCGTAAAACCCTCATGTATTGATTTCATGTCATGCTGAATTGCTAACAATTCAGCCTTAAGGGCCTTTTTCTTGTTTATCTCCCACCTTTTAGACGCTACTTTCATCCGCTGCATTTTATAATGGAACCGATTCCACCCCTCCAAATCAGGCTCCATCACATCCTGTGTCCATGTCGTGCGGATGCGCTGAATGTATTCATCATCTTCCAACCAGGCCCTGTTGAACTTGAAGTGCAACCCCTTAGGCTTGTCTCCCTCCCGCCAGGAGAGTGTAAACGGCATATGGTCAGATATGTGGGAGATCAACACCTCAGATCTGGGAAAACCCGAAGAATTTATAAGAGTGTCCTTGACCATAGCGCGGTCCAATCTCTTGCCAATGAACTCGGATCCAGTTCTTTTGTTTGTCCACGTAGGAATAATCGGAGTAGGTCGAATGTCCACCATATGAGAATCCATGAATAACTCATGCAGAAAGTCCGCCAAAACATCAACCCTGGCCCTGTCACCCCAGATTTCTTGCATGTGCATAGTTGCATTAAAGTCACCCATAATGATCAAGTTCCGCAAAGAAAGAAAACCTGATAGTTTAAAATTGTTCCAGAAAGCCAGTCTATTTAAATATGGTGCATATAAATTGACAATGTTAAGGGTGCCAGCAAAACCCCTTATCTGACCGGTCAGCAGGATCCCACCATTAAATTTATAAGCCTTAAAATTTCTCCAAAAAGGATTCCAGAGGGCAATGAGTCCACCAGAGTGCCCCACTACATCTACTGCAACAGCACGCCAGCCTTTACATATTCTAAGAAAAGAATTGATAGCCTTAACACGATTGCTGAGAGTCTCTTGGCACAAAATGATGCAAGGTTTCGCAGATTTGATAATGTTCCGCAGACATTGTTGTTTGGAGGCATCACCCAGCCCCCGTATGTTCATGGACAGGAAAAGAGTCATTTCGGAGACAAGACGGGATGACTTGCTCTAAGCGCCTGGATATTAAGATTGATGTCATCGGTCACAGCGACTGGAATATCTGTGAGGTTATCCAGTCCATCAGGAATATGAGACAAGATTCTAGGGGAGACCCTAGGATGACGAGGGCCATTGTTCCTCTTTTTACGAATGGTGACATTGGACAGCTTTGACGGAGAAATGATCATATCAGGAGAAACTATGACCTTGTCAAAGACTGTAAGGGCAGCTATGTCTAGGTCTGGATTGCCAAGGAGTGTGTCAATGTCGCTGTCGATCGAATTATGCGGCGAGGAGTTATCAGCTTGGCCGTCAGCGGAGGACGAAATGAGTAGAGGACTATATGAAGGAACAGGGTTGGAAACAACATGTACACGAGACGATTCCCCGATGTGAAAGGATGGTGAAGGATGGGGATGATCCGCCGGCCTACTGTTAGGAACATTTGGAGTGATGTCAATTCTCACGGCAGGGTCAGATTGATGGTTATGAGACGATGAGGATAGGTCGACTACCCTCCCGTGGACCGCCCCGCTGTAATCTATGCGATTATGCTTAGAAGGGGTATCATCAGCCATATTTGTGAACTGGGAATCAAAACAGCCCATATCCTGAGTGTATTGATCAGCAACCGGGCTCGATCCAGGATGCGAAAGGTCCACTTGGGCAGCAACCCGGACAACATCCCGACCAAGTGAAGAATTATGCACATCACCCTTGGCAGAGGTGTCCAGATTAGATGGAGAAATATCTCCTACTCCCCCATCGTTTAATAATATAGTTCGATCACTGGAAGCATCAACAGAGACAAACTCATCATCGTCTTCAAATGAAATGGGATAAGAGTTACCAATGTTGAGGCCGCTCGGAGAACCACGAACAGATTGATTGAGATGATTATGCCCCTTGAAATGTCCTTTTTTGCCTATTTTGTAACGATTTGGATAGTGAACACGAAGATGTCCAGTCCGATGGCATATGAGACAATGAAAAGGTATACCCCAGTAGTCTATGCATTGTCTGTGACGTCTCTGATCCCATAATAGGTCCACATCACCCGGAAGACCACCAGCAAAGTCCACCTCGACTAATAACCAAGCAATCCTTTTGTCACTGGCCCCGACAATACCTGGGTCGATGTATTTGGTTCTGCCAATTGAGTTCCCAATGGATCTAAGGGCCATATGAGTCCAAAACTCCAGGGGAAGCCCAGGGAGTTTGACCCAGATGCTTCGGCTCTTTGGAGCTTCCATGACAGGGTTAAACCCCAAATACCATGGTACAAGATACATATAGCTACGACCTCTAACCCATGTTCGATTCAAGACCTTAAAAATATCACTTTCATCCACATAATGGATGCTAAACCAACCATTGAGAAGCTCACTAACTCTTGGAGCATATCCAAGGTATGGGGTCCAAACCTGACGAGCCCATTCATTCATGTCTATGTGCTTACCATCATGAAACATCCACCTATCGATTAACACTCTTTTTTGTAACTTGCCACCCTGCGAACTAAATCATCATGGTCCAGTGGAATTTCCTTAATCTGTGTATTGTGTATGTAGAAGGCGTTCTTTCTATTTCTCCGAACAGGGTGCTTCTTATAATTATTATTATAACTGGGATCGGCATTCTTTGGAGAAAAGAGCCCCTCCTTGGATAGTGACTCATGACAGGCCTGTTGAATGATCTTATTGTCAACCTCAACATCGAGACCAAATATCCTTTCAGCGTCCATGGTGGCTCGAATGAGAGTTTCATTGGCAGATGTGTCAGAGTCAAGGCCCAGAATGGGCCCATATGGTTTATCCACATGAACCGGCATGACCAAGTAGGTATATTCCAGAAATAATATAAAAACACACCTGGGATCATCCACCAAGACGTCAATATCACTTGCACCAGCTTTTGTGAAAGCCCAGGAGGAATAAAATACTACATCCCAGATAGTCAAAAAGATATGGATAGGACGAAAATCTTATATTGGCAGAATACAGGGATTAAAAAATGTGACTGATCACGGACAGGCTACCACACCTGCTGTCAGATACACCAATAACATACCTATTACCATAATTAGTGAAACCGATGTAACCTGGGTATCGTGGATATAAGATAGATAGGCACCACAGGAAGGACTATGATATAAAGAGCTCTGAAATCAGTAGCTGAGATGGAACAGATACACGCTATGAGCAATAAATCAGCATCGCCTAGGGAAGAGCCAATGAAAAAACCACTGCCCATGGGAAGGAAACCAAATCCTTAGAGATATGCAACGGACATATGCAATAACTCTGTCAAGTGGATGCACCATACACAAGACAAAGATATTAATGACAGTTTTCCGTCAACCGAGTAGCCGGAAAAACCAGACATCCACCAGCTTAGCAGAGCAAGATCTATCCGTTACAGCAGCAACAACAAAGACAACCTGGGCAGATCCACCACCTCCCTGCAACTTTGAGACTGTAGTTTTTGCATGGCCGAGAAAAAAAAAAAATATCAATCCATTTCCTCCAAAGACCATACCATTTATGATAACCAGTAAAATACTGAGAATCAGAAACAGTGGGATGCTCAGGAGAGAGAACATAAGAGGAAAAGGATTTATCTACGATATCGACCATTCGAGAAGTAAAGAGATATAAAGGCCGCCAAAACTATGTAAGCAGCAAGTGTAAGAAAAATGATAAGGCGAACCTCCACTTCATCTGAAAAAGACATGAACCTATACATATACAGAAGGATGGGGAGAGTCTAAAAAGGATACCTTTAAATGTCATAGAAAGGGAGAATATCCAGGAAGAGAGTAAGACGTATCAAAATCTATATCAGAAGGATGAGGATTAAAAGGTTGAAAGATCCTAGAAACCTCCAGAAATTCATGTAAAATGAGGGCCAAAGCGATGAGATGATTGTAACGAGGTCAACCCCAGAGCTCCTAAATATCATAGCGATATGTTAACCAGCAGAGAGATATGTCCAGATGTCTAATAAACCGCTAGAAAGCAAATACCTGTACCAGAGAGAAACCTCGAATCCTCCTCTTTCCTATTATCTTCAGATTTTCCATTTGAGCTGTTCATGGCGAGGCTTATTGTTGAAGACAACACAGCCTAACAATGCCTGGAATTGCAACGTTTCAGTTCTCCCGCACTGGATCAACCACTATTACCGCAATTTGCATTCCGAACTTCTTTAAGAACCCACCGATCTCCTCAATCGTGAGCCCAGGAACTACACCCACTCAATCGTGAGCTAACATCTGAATTGGCTATTATGGGAGCTCCTCGCTTCATTGCCAAATGATGAGTATTTTATAGAAATGTGCTGTTGCTGAATGTTAACTCAAAGACCCATAATCATTAGTCACAATTCTTTAATATTGCTGAATGTTAAGTCAAATGCCCATAACCATTAGTCACAATTCTTTAATAATGAAATTTACCCTAATTATTTAAAAAAAGAAACATCTAGCTGATCAATCTCAACATCCCCGACCTCAATTTTATTTTAGTACCCCATATCACTTACAGCAGAAACCCTACACCAATATATATACCATTAGTTACTAATCTCAGTCACAAATCATTCTTCAATTTCGTTCGATTTGTAAGTTCCCCGACTCTGGTATTCATTTTGTTCATTTTCACAAACAAAACATTGAGACACAGGATTTTTTTTTAACCCTTCAAATTCCATCCTTGTTGACCAGTGACAAGGCCCTCTAAGGCTCCACTGTCGACCGGCTGCCAGTCATGGGACGGGGAGGTCGGGCCCTCTAACGTGACACGGGAGAAGTCCTGGGATTTCACTCTCGTCAAATGGAATTTGAATGGCTATTAAATTCTTTGGACCGTAAATGTCATTTTTGTTTTGCTTTACACAAATGCATTGAACCTGTAAAACTTAAAACTTTGATTTTTCTTTTAACTTTATAAGATGGAGCTGAGCAGAGTTACTTTTAACGATTTGATTTACTGATGAAACATGTCGTTTGGAAAGAAATTACATAATCTGTGTAGGAATTCCAACTTGCGAACTATCAATAATGGTAAGTAAATAAAGTTGCCAATTGATAATGATGCATGAAAACAGGGCAACAACAGTTAAGAGGCAAGTAGGATTGCAAATTGGCGGGAGCGGGAAGTAAATAAGATTGAGAATTGACAGTTCCAATAGAAAGCATGAAATTGTGACTATATAAATTGTGACTATATTATCAAAAGAGTTGGTGAAAATGTATAAAGCAACCTGAAGAGTAAGTGAAAAGTATAAAAAACCATGCACTCATTCCAGTTGTATTTATAACTTTAATGGCAAATTATTCCAATTGTATTCCAACCATTGAATATGAGTTCTAAATGATTTCTCTCTCTCTGAATTATAGTGAAAAATAAGATATTAAAATAATTGTGGAAATCCATCTCATTATATTACAAGATACTATAGGGAGAGAAAAAGGAGGAAAATTGTGTTTAGCTCTAAAATAGGGCCTTTTGGGTTCGTACTTTATGTCTATTAACATGAGGGGTAGATCTATTGGTCTTAATTTGGGGTGGAAAACTAGATCCGTATTATGTACAAACCATTTGGGTTGCCATTTTTCTCCAAAGATTTGAATTTGACATTTATAATGTTAAATATTTATGGTCTAGATGCAAATAAATCCACATTTTGGGATATTTTTTAGATCTAAGCTCTCCAAATGGATCCACTCTCAAGTTTCTTCATTAGTATTCTTCGACCGAAAGGTTTATATAATGTTATTTATGTTCAGTTTTTGCCTATACCGAGAAATAAGAGTGTGGGGTCAAGAATTACTGAGAGATTAGATATATTTCTAGTGTTTAAAGGGTTTCTAAATGAACAATTGAGAATTAAATGATGGGTTGGTAGTGTAGAATAATTTAATCATTTCCTATTTTTTCCTAAGGTTGAAGGGAAGGTAAAAAAATCCTTTGGTCCTTTTAAGCTCATTTTTCTATGGTTAGAGGATCAATAGGATATCAATAATTGTTTTGAATCCTTTTGATGAATACAATAGGGAATGTACTTTTTTTGAAATGTTGGAAGATCTTGAAAAAGTAAAATAAGCTTCAGCAAAGTGAGCTTCTAAGAAGAGATTAAAGGGAGAAAAAGGAATACAAGAGATTAAAATTTTATGGGGAACTCTTTATTCGGGGTGTTAGTGTCAGTCTAGTCATACTGCCATTGGTGATCAAAATTGCTCTTTGCATTTGCATATTAGGAGTCCCATAATAATCAATTTCATCCATTTGGCTAGGTCATGGATTCATTGATGGTAGTAATTCTTCATCGGTTTCTCATGTGAAACTTGTTGGTTTTCCTCTCTACTGGTCTTCGGTCATTATTCACTTTCATTCTTGATATCGGTAGGTCATAGGATGGGTCTCATTAGTTTCTACGGTCTCACCATGGTCGAATTAATACAGGTCAAATGTCAATAATATCAACAAGGTCATGAGGAAGCCAATAAGCTCAAAGTCACAAAACTAGAAAGAATCAGAGAGACATTTTATTCAGTTTGATGTAATTTTTGCCTCAAAACCATGTTTTGAGGTGAAAACGTGATATTTTGCCTTTATTATCATTCATTATATAATTCTATATCATCATATGTAATAAGTCACAATTCAGAAGCTGTTATCTCCCCAAAGTGATGTACATGGCCAGGAGAAGTTTTCCGCGGCATGTTCGGCACCAAATCATCTTCCAAGCGAGATCCATCGAGAAGAGCCTGGAACGAGCTTTCCAACGGTATATACACTCTCCAAAACTAACCACGAATTTAAATTTATGCTTAAGTGAAGTAAGAAGCCCTTATACCCTCATATACCCCATTTCCCATTTTTCCTTCAACCTTTATATTACTAAAGTTTTATATTTCTTTAATAAAAACCCTTTTCCCCCTTTCCGTTATAAAGTAAAATTGTAAAGCTCCTAAATATAAATGCAATATATGCCAAACCACTTCCCCAATCATACCTTTTGTAGAACTATATAATAAACAACATCAAAGTTTATTATAAAAGTTACGCCTATCCCAACCACTTTCCCCTCCATACTCGTTGAAAATTTATAATAAAACAGTACCCCAATAAAGTCTCGTCGCATTTTACAATACGTAACCACTTCCCCACCATGTTTCATGATAAAACTTTATAATAAAGTTTTATGTTATAAACCCCCCGCTTCCCATCGCAATCACAACCCTTCCAATCGCAACGTTTATTTGAAGTGCCCCGATCACTCCAATCACAAATCTCTCCGATGCGATTGATCGCATAAAGTCACATTGCCCCTCCTCGAATCACTTTACCACCCTCCGATTACCGATCGCACCCTTTCTCACTGATCTCAGGTCGCATATCCCCCGATTAGAAGCCTCTGATTGATCGGCAAGTCGATGCGCAGCCGATTGGACGGCCCACATCCAATCGTGCCATCACAAGTCCCCCTCCGATTGAAAACACATCGATTGATAATCCCCGATCGCTCCTCGTAGTTGATCTCTTCCGTGATGCGATGGCTCAAATTCAATTGGGCCAATCGCATCGGCATTCCCCATATGTGTTTGCTTCCTCCCCTCGGAGTGATGCGATTGCGATTGACCACAGGCCCACCACCCACAATACATCGCCGTTCATATAATAAAGGGCCTTTTCCTTTGTTAAACCCAAATTTTGGTTTTAATTTATAGTACAAAAGGGTTCTTCCCATCGCATCGGAAATGTTGTTTCAAATAACATTCCGCACAGCTCCGATCACGATTCCGGTGTGATGGCGCCCTATTCTCTTCCTATCCTCCGTCTGGCCTCATTTCCGATTGCGACTCCTTCCTTCCTTTTTCCATTCATAATACATTTTTCCCTTCACGAAAGCATTATTTCGTTCTATGTTATTACCAACGGTATTTTGTTAAAAAGTCGGAAGAGAATAAAGAAATAGTGGAAAGCAAGCGACGATCGAAGGCGAGAGCTTATTCAAAACAAAGATTGTTGAGTAGCAAATAGGAAATGTTGTTCATCGGATTACCTATTTTCTTTATATATAACTATGACAAAATCTCCAGTGGTTAAATGCGATGATGTCCCTTATTTGGAGGTAAGATTGTTGTATTTCTTTACTATTATTATTTCGGTTCCTCGGTGGTAAAACAACTCCTTCTTTTGTGGATCTATGTTCCCATTTCGGCCTATTTAATGTAATTATAAATCATTTGTAAAGCGGTACGGCGGGAGTAGGGTACGAATAGTACGTAACTCGGAAAGTAGGGGAATAGTGTGGAAAAAGACATCTGCGCGCCTACATTGTACGGTTTGTGAGGGAATTAATAAGAGATGCGGCTACGCAGTTTATGGGATCCATGTGGTATGAGAGTTAGCATTTGTTTTCTCATTTGTCATATGTGAATTGTTATATGTTCATCATCCATAAAATTTCCTTTTGAATGCTGAGAGATAGAAAGGTAGAATCCATTTTATATACTCTTGCCTTGGAAAATCATTCATACTCTGTATTTTTATTCTATTTGAAAAGGATCCATTTATTATGCCCTTTTCGGCTACGCACCGGTCTTTCCATCCCATCCTCATTAAATTTTAATTGCTAAATTTCACTGCCTATCTTGCCCCATGAAATACCCTGTGTCTGATTTAATTCCCGGTTGATTGTCCTTTTTATCCCACACATCCACGAAATTCATTCATTCAATTTATTTAAACCTTTTATCCCTATCATTTTACCTAGCCTAATATGAATTTCTATTATACTTTGTGAATATTCTTTTACGAGAGAGAGCCCTCTCATTTTGTCCTTGTAGGAAAATATACAAGTTGACGTGGTTCGTTATTTTTGATTTGCCTTTTTGCAGCACAGGGGTCCGGTCGAGGTGCTAACATCTCTAGCGATCATCTTGAGGGAATACAAAGATTATATCCTAAATCCCAGGTAAAGAATGACAAAGTATCATATTTGATTGATGATGGTGAACAAACAATGAGATGCATATGAAGACGAAAACATTCACTGGCGACTCCATTCCTTTGAAAGATCCGGAAAAATCAAATCCTTCACGGTGACTCCCACAACGGAAGATTAACAGCTTTAGATCTTTGTTTCAAGATGAAACGTATTGCAGAGCATTAATGCTCCCATGGTGAGATCATATTCCGGGTTTCCCAAATAAAATGCCCAAGGTGGATTGGCTTCGAATTTGCCTATGTTCGAAAATACATGGGAATGTAATGTAACAGCTGCTCTTCATACGGTGAAATTTCACATTCATGTGCATAAATTAAAGATCGATTTTCCTAAAAATTTATTTGATAAAAATGTTTATGGCTACTCTGGAAGATGAAGCTCGATCTTGGTATGAAAGTTTGCCACCTGGTTGTATTTATTGTTTAAAATATTTTCATACCATATTCTTTGAAAGGTACAGAGAATCTTGTCCATCCTTAATATTAGTGCAGAATTTTTGCAAACATGTTAATAGTTTCATTGAAAATCTTGAGAATTTTTATGGAGATGATGAATTCATGGACGAAGAAATCATGGAATGGCTGTATGAAAATCCATTTCAGCAGCACACAGAAATCTTTGAGATGCTATCAAGATCGGCGGGTTGAAGATTTCCATATGGTTGAAAATCATGGAAGATAAAGTTTTATTTCGGAAGCTGATTGAAATAAAGGATGAGATGCCACTAAAGGATGTTCCAAACTTACATGATAAAGTTAAGCCGGATCTAGAGTTAAAATGTGATGAGGAAGAATACGTTGTTCCAGGTCCCATAAAAGAGAGTTGTATTGTTGAGGCCGCCTCAAATGAAGAAAACAGAGTTATAGACATGAGTGTTCTCGTTCCATCAGAAAAGAGTCTTCACGAGGAGGTTATCCATTCCCTTAATGAAAAACAAGACGAGATAATTGTTCAAGTAAGTGAAAGAGTTTCTTTGGATGAATTTATGGTAGATGATAGAAATGATAGTGTTGGATCTCAAGAACCATATGAAGTTTCTTCTCTTATGATTGATGAATATGATGAGAAACATGACAATCGTTTGTCTGCATATCATATGAAGACAACCAACAATATATTCATATTACGAATCGAGCATTCGGTACCATTCGAGATTCTTCTTCTTATATCATGTTTTGAAATGTTTTTCAAGAAGAAATTTGTTCATCTACTTGTTCATAATTTTTTGAAGACCGGGAACACACTCTTGCGAGGTACATTGTGAAGGAAGGTCGAATCGAGAAAAGACACCTAGACTTTCTTTAGCGAGGTAAATCTTCATGTTTTCGGGATCCGGTGGAAAATGTATTGCGATCAACGAGTGAAGGTAATTATTGCGGTATTCGGTGATGAAGGAGATCATGGCCAACCATGCTTTTGGATGCCCGATTCTGAAGTATCTATTGTTGATCGAGAGGATGCGATCGGGAGAATCAATCAAGGAGGCATACGCGAGAAGGCGGTTACATTGGCATTTTGATATAGCATGATGGTACATTGGCCTTCTAGAAACACGGTGGTTATCATCAAGATTTGAAACCTCAAGTCCTGGTCATATACTACCAACTTAAAAATGTCAGTTTTCTAGGTTAGCTTTGAGTACTTTTCAGTGGATTCATTGGTTCAATTTTCTTTCGATGTTAGTTTGGTTTCGTTTTTGACTCCATGCCCAATGGATAAGGCTACTCGGTCTACGGTGTTCTTGGCACCTCCAAGGAGCTACCATCCCCATTGGAGCCAATGTTAATTAATCGATTTTAGTCCATCTCCCTTGCTAGGGGTGATCAAATTTCTTTTTTGCATTTGCATATTAGGAGTCCCACAATAATCAATTTCACCATTTCGCTAGGTCATGGATTCATTGATGGTAGTAATTTTTCATCGAGTTTTCCCTCATGTGAAACTTCTTGAATTTCCTCTCTATGGTCTTAAGTCATTTATTTTCATTCTTAAAATCATATCGAGTAGGTCATAGGATGGGTCTCATTAGTTTCTACGGTCTCACCATGGTCAAATTAATGATTCAAATGTCAATAATATCGGCAAGGTCATGAGGAAGCCAATAAGCTCAAAGTCATAGCACCGGGAAGAATCGGAGAGACATTTTATTCGGTTGATAATTTTGCCTCAAAACCATGTTTTGAAGTGAAAACGTGATATTTGCCTTTATTATCATTCATTATATAATTCTATATCATCATATGTAATAAGTCACAATTCGAGCGTTATCTCCCAAAGTGATGTACATATACAGAGAGGTTACATAGCATGTTCGAGGCGCCAAACCATCTTCCAAGCGGATTCATCTGAAGAGCTCGGAACGAGCTTTCCAACGGTATACTACACTCTCCAAAACTAACCACCGGAATTAATTTAACGATGATAAAAGCCCTTATACCCTCATATACCCCCTATTTCCCATTTTTCCCTTTAAACTTTATATTATTAAAGTTTTATATTTCTTTAATAAAAACCCCTTTTCCCCTTTACGATTATAAATCGCATTGTAAAGCTCTTAAATATAAATGCAATATGCCAAACCACTTCCTAATCATACCTTGTAGAACTATATAAACAACATCAAAGTTTATTATAAAGGATTCACACTATCCCAACCACTTCCCCTCCATACTCTAGTTGAAACTTTATAATAAACATTTAATAAAGTCCGTGGCTACAATACGTAACCACTTCCCCACCATGTTTCATGATAAAACTTTATAATAAAGTTTTATGTTATAAACCCCCGCTTCCCATCGCAATCCCAACCCTTCCAATGCATAATCATTTTACGGTACCCATGATCATTCCAATCGCAAATATATCTTCGATGCGATTGATCGCACTCTGAAGTCTTGCGCCTCCTCACGATCGCACCCTTCCCTCCAGGTGCGATCGCACCCTTTCCTCCGATCTCCGTCCACCACATCCCCAGGTGAAGCCTCCGATCGTCCCCGGCCGTCGATGCACGCGATTGGACGGCCCTATCCAATCGCGCCATCGCAAGTCCCCCTCCGATGATGCGATTGCGATTGACCCCGGGGCCCACCATACAATATATCTAGTTCATATAATAAGGAGGGCCTTTTCCTTTGTTAAACCCAAATTTTGGTTTTACTTTATAATACAAAGAGTTCTTCCCATCGCATCGGAAATGTTGTTTCAAATAACACTTCGCACACTCGATCCCGATTCCGATTGCGATGGCGCCATATTATATGTCCTATCCTAAAGCTCGCTCGACTCCGATTGTGATTGTAATGTGGGTCATACTCTTCCTTTCTTTTCCCATTCATAATACATTTTCCCTTCACGACATCATTATTTCATTACATGTTATTGCAACGGTATTTTGTTAAAAGGTAGGAGAATAAAGAAATAGTGGAAAGAAAAACGACGATCGAGTCGAGCTTATTCAAAACAAGGTGTACGGCTGACGTAAAATAAATGTGTTCATCGGATTACCTATTTTCTTTCATACGGCCTAACGACAAAATCTCCAAGTGGTCAAATGCAATGATGTCCCTTATTTTCGAGGCGGTGTTGTATTTCTTTACTATGATTGTATTTCGGTTCTTCGGTTGTTAAAAACGGCTCCCTTCTCTTGTGGATCTATGTTCCACATTTTAGCCTATCTTCAATGTAATTGTAAATCATTTGTAAGGAAGTCGGCCGGAGAGTTTGAGTACGAATGATGCAACTCGAAGAAAACAGGGAATAGTGTGGAAGAACATCTGCGCTACATTGTATAGTTTAGAATTAATAAGAGACGCAACCTCAGTTTGTGGGATCCATGTGGTATGAGGAGTTAGCATTTGTTTCTCCTTTGTTTCATATGTGAATTGTTATGTGTTCCATCCATCCATAAACATTTCCTTTGAATGCTTTCAAGATAGAAAATTTAAGAATCCATTTTATATGCTCTTGCTTTAGGAAATCATTCATACTGCGTTGTATTTTTCTTTGTTTGAAAATGACCATTTATTGTGCTCTTTTCGGCTCCACCAGTCTTTCCATCCCATCCTCATTAAATTTTAATTTCTAAGTTTCTTACCTATCTTGCCCCATGAAATACCATTGTGTCTGATTTAATTCACGAGTTCCATTGTCCCTTTTATCCACACATCACGAAATTCATTCATTCATTTTATTTAAACCTTTTGTATCCTATCATTTTACCTAATATAATATCAATTCTATTGCACTTTATTGAATATTATTTTACGGAGAGAGCCCTTTCCTTTTGTCCTTGTAGGGCTAGCTACAAGGGCGGGTATCAGTTTAGTTGTTACCTTTGATTTTCCTTTTTGCGGCCTAGGGTCCAATTCCTTGTGCTAACATGGGGATGAAGCTAGTTTCATTAGTCGGGATCATAAGGTGATTTTTTTTAATTAAAACAAAAAATTACTTGGCACATAAAGAAGCCATGTGAAGACATAATAGTAGAGTGACATGGTTGGAAAGGCGGATGATAATACTCGGTTTTCCAACAATTTTTAAATCATAGAAGAAACATTAATCTATTTGGAAAATGCAAGGAAGAGATGGTTTATAAATTTTCCGATTAGAGAATTTTTCCAAAGAGGGTGTTCATCACTTGAAGTGGATCTATAAAGAGGAAAAAAAGCCACAATTGTGGAGCTTCTTGGGATGACTAGTTTCTTTCCTAATTTTGTTTGAGAGGAGGAGAAAATAGGGAACTTGTTGCTCCTATTCAAAGTAAAGAATTAAAGTACTTTCTTAAAAAAAAAAACAAGATATTGGGTATGCATGGTTTTCGGATGGAATTTTTCAAGGATTTTATGAGTTTAGAAGCATTCAATAGGGGTGCTTGAACACTCAAGGATTTTTGAGAAAATCATTTCTTCTTTAATTCATATTTACATTGATACCTAAAAATAATAATGCAAAACTATTTGAAGATTTTAAGTCCATTTCCATATCCCTCATACATTGAAAGATATTTTATCCAATATTTAGAAGAGTTGGTTCATTTCCATGCCTCATACAATGAAAGAGATTTTATCAAAATATATTTATGAAGAATAATTTGGTCTCCTTTGAGAGATAGATACATGGAATAGCCACGGGTCTTCCAAGGATATCAAAGTTGATTTATTGAAAGCATATGATATAGTTAGTTGGCTTTATTTAGGACCTTTTTTTGTTACATGTAGGTTTTAACTTAAGTTTTGTTAACTAGGTTACAGGCATGTAACTTAATTTTCTTTATTTTTCAATAAATGGGATTGTCTTATATTTTTTAGGGGAAGAAGGGGATTAAGAAAAGGATGTCCACTTTCTCCATTACTCTTAGTTGGTTGTTGAGGTATTATGTATGGGGATAAATGCTCCAAAAAAATTAGGTTCTTTAAAAGATATTAGGATAGGGGGATCATGACATATATATAATTTTATAACACATACATTATTTGTTGATGGCATTATTTTTTTTTATGATGATTCAAGAAGAGACAAAAAGAGAAATTAAAATAAATATGGAATCTCTCTATTGTGTTTGGGATTGGGTATGGTGATCAATATAGGAAAGTCTTCTATCTCCTTTTTGAACATATGAGAGGAAAACATATTTTTTTAGAGGAATGATTTCCTACACGGTTTTGATCAATAGGGTGGGATTAAGAATCTTAGTTTTTTTCTTGAAACCAAATGATTACACTAAAAGGGACCGGGGGTGGATGATTTTCAAGGTGGAGAATATATTGACTTTATGGTGCAATAGATTGATAAGTACATTGGGAAGATTGATATTGTATTAATTTCTTTAGAGGCGATATCGATATATTGGATATATTTGTACGTCATTATTAAAGGAATTTCGAGCAAGTAAGAAAGATGAATTCCAGTTTGTGGGGTGTGTATAATACAAAAGGATTTCCTTGGGTAGCACGGAATAAGATGATATCAATATATTGGGTATCATGATATGTATTTATTAAAGCCATTTTAGACCAAGAAATATGGTTTTCAAATTTATGTGGGGCGGGGATAATACAAATTTTTTTTTTTTTTTCCTTGGGTAGCACTGGGGCCAAAGGTTGTAGTCCCTAAGGACTTGGGTGGATGGGACTTTAAAATTTCTATTGTTTTGCAAAAACGTTAGTGGAAAAATGAACATGGACTATCATTGAAGGTAAAGGCTTGTGGGTTAAGGTGGCAAAACAAAAATATACATTAATCCGGTATTTGTTGAGTGGATTAAAACATGCAATAAAAATCTACAAAATGTTTCTACAAATTGGAAAGCAATCATACATGATTTTCCACACATTGGAGTATTTTTTGTTTTGAAAGTGTGATCCATAGACAAAGTAAGTATGGGGGATGATCCAAGGGTTGGTTGTGATGAACAATTCATATTACCCCAAAGAAATAGTGGATGCTTTGAAAAATAGAGGTATTTTCATCCATCTTAGATAAATTATATTACTCGATCCAATTGGACAAAACGGGGAAGCACTCATTAAGAGGTGGTTAGTTTTTATATTGAGGGAGAACATTAGTTGGTTTTGAATAATTACTATACTACTCTAACTCACAATCATGTTACAATCAACGATGAGGAGGACACCCTTTCGAAGGAATGCCTTACGTGGTAGATATAATCCAAAACTATGTTACAAGGCATTAAGAGAGGAGGAGCCTTAGTTTGAAACATATGGTAGTGCAAGAGTATTTGGAAATTCGGGTGTTCATTGAGATCACTAATTTTCATGTGGTTGGGTGTTAATAACGGGGTTCCCATGAAGGATTTCTTTGAGAGTAGTTGGTAAATATCCTTTATGTCTTATTTATGATGGCCATGGATGTAATTTCTATGTGAGAGGTATTAATAATGTCTAAGGGAAACTCCATGTAGAATTCCTAAAAAATTAGATTGGATTCTTAACCCATTTTTCTCTAGTTATAAGGCTCTTCCATTTTTAGCCATTTTAGGTGTTTGCTTCGGTGAGAAATGAAAAGCTTTTCAATTGAAAAAAATAATCTCTTTTTGTGTTTTTTAAGGAATGAATATTCTTAGGCATTTTAGAGAGGAATGGATCTTGAAGTTATTGATAAGGAGGATGTTTGGGCGTATTTTGATGGACTTGCAGATGTTGATTCTCTAAAAGAAGCCATGTTCTATATTTTTTAGTGACCACTTATAAAATTCTCAGCTAGATTATTTAGATGCACAAATAAGAAGGCTGAAATTCTTGGTTCATACAAAAGATTCAAATTATCGGAGACTTCTTACTTACTATATAGACGGGATGAAACTTGTGAAAAATATGAAAAAATTTAAATTTAAAACTTGTAGTTGAAAAATTCTAAATTTCTCAAAATTATATTCATAATCTCAAATATATCCACATATATACACACATACAGAAAAATCAGACTCGTTGATCAACTATTCAAATATGTACTGCAAGTTAGTCTAAGGACGAATAGGTTGGATATACACTTGCAAATCTAAATCAAAACCGTTTTAATCAACAATTTCTTTAGGCAGATCATGTGCATCTTCGAAGTTTCATGTGATGACTTTATGTGGTTTTGACAATTTAATGATGTATTAAATACTTACTGTTTTTTTTCACTTATGTACACAAAGAACATAAAGTATTACAAGAATTTTATCCTTATCTTGTTGTCTCTGGAAGCCCAGCAGCTGGGGAGGAAGAAATCATCCACAGATTTTCAAAATACAGTAGCGTGAGAGAACAGTCAGAAAAGGAGAGATGGTAAACTGTGAATGGGAACAACTGCAAACGCAGTACCGATTCTTCGATTGAGTGGCATACCGGCCACCCACCTGGAACCACCCGGTAATCCACACACTTTCGGTTTTTTGTGTGTAATACTCTTGTGTGATTCCTGTTTTTGTGTAATACTCTTTGTGCCTGTGTGTATAGACTTTACCATAATAGTCATTGACTCAAGTCCTGCTTTCTTTCTTTTCACTTGTTCACCCACCAACACAGTGAAAAGCTATCAAAACTAAACGCAATTTGCCGAGAGCACAACACCGTTTAAAGTATTTACCATTTGAGAAAATTCAACAAAATTTTTTAGAAATCTAATTTATAATTGTCAAGTTTTAATTTTTTTGGTTTCCAAATTTTTTGACAACACGTTTCACAATTAAAAAAAAAAAAACTCATCGAGGTTATATAAACAACTCCGGAAGTAAACTAAGGCAAAGAATCAACTCATTCTAACACATTCATCATAATGCTGACTTTTAAACCCCTCTTGCATCATGGAGCACTGCATAGAAATACACAGTTTTGCCAAGTAATGAGTAGTCTATAGAAATACACTGTAGTTGAATGTTAACTCAAACACCCATAATCATTAGTCATAATTTTAATATTGAAATTTAATTTAATAAATAAATTTAATTTTTTGAGTTTTTAATAGCTTTTATGAAGGTAAAAATATATTCAACATCATCAAATTTTTTAGAAGATACCAAGGTCCTAAAATTTGATAGCTATAACTAGATTTCCAAAAAATTCTATCAAATTTTCTGAAAATCCTACGAAAATTTCCATAATTTTTCTTGCTTAACTTTTCCCACAAAAACCCTTTCCATAAAGAACAATGGAACTAGTACACCCACAATAAAAATATTAATGTGGTTGATATAGCCAAAGGCTTCATAAATGTAACCACTACAACCACAATAAAAATATTAATGTGATTGATATAGCAAAAGAATTTATAAATATAACAAAAAAAAGTATTGCAACAAGAAGAATGTCTTGCCAATGAACACATTTACTTGATTAACCATGTATAAAAAGGTTATGGGGCAACTTTAGCAGAAGAAAATTAGACATCTTATTGTAAAACGAACCATTTGCTAAATAAAATGTGCTTATGTATAAATTTTATATCTTATAATATAATTATATGGAAGATAAATTAAAATTGAGTAAATTTAATTAGTTATTATTGTTTTTTAATTTATTGAAATTTGGAGTTAATTTGATGAATAATAAACTGTGATCATCGAGATTTTGAAATTATAAGTTATAACTAGTACAAAAAAACAAATATTGTAACAAAAAAACTATTGCAACAACAAGAATCTCGACCGATACAAAAATTTACTTGTTGGAGATCGGATGCACGGGAAATTAAACAAATACTCAATACAATAATCATACATAGGAAACACAAAAAATTTAACGTGGTTCACCCAACCAATACGGGCTACGTCCACCAAACATAGGCATCGGCAATTCTTTATTAATCAAACGGGAGATTACAAAATACACTCTTGAGAGCAATGCAGCCTTATGGATACATTTATATAGAAAAGAGAATCTAAGCACCTCATAAATCCTCTCACATCAAATTTAGAATGCATTAACTCCCTCCCAACAAGCTGGAGCTAATCCCAGGAGCTAATTCCTAGCTTATTGTTGTCATCTGCGGGAATTTTGCCTATTTTATTCAAAACGAGAGAAAATCTCAACAATCTCCACCTTGACAACAGTGCTTTGATGCCACAGTTATTATTATTTTATCTTTTACGCAGAGGCAAGAGAAGCCAAACACCGGCGTAGCTTCTCTAACAAAGCTGGTTTCGTGAACATGTACGCACAATTCTGCTTTGTACCTTTTCAAGAGAGACTCCCCTTCCGGTGATAACTGTCTTACAAATAGTACTTGATCGGTATATGCTTTGATTTACTATGATAGGCGTGGGATTCTTAGCCAAATGTATTGCACTTTGGCTTGTCACAAAATAACTTGATGTTGTCTTGCAACCTACCAAATTCACCCAAACAAACCTTTCAACCAAATCGCTTCTTTGCAAGCATGAGAAGCATGTGTATTAAAACTTCGATGGTGGATAAAGCAACAATGTTAAACGGCTTTGACATCAAGTAGCTCAGCTGCAAGGTAAAGACGTACCACGAAGTTGACCTTCTTATCCAAATCACACACCGCAAAATCGGAATCCAACGTATCGCCCAAACAAATTCACTACTCTTATTGTAAGTGATACAATAACTACTTGTGCCTCTCAAATACCGAAGCACCCATTTCACTGTGACAGTGTTCTTTACCGGATTTGCCATGTACCCTCTTGACAACCCCAATTTGCATGTGAAATATACATTCGAGTACAAACATATACATCAAACATCCTACTACATTAGCATATGGAATTAAGACATATAATCCTTTTCTTCATCGTATTAGGACATAAGGCGGGAAGAAAGCTTAAAATGGGAAGCTAAAAGAATCGACACGGGCTTCACATTATTCATACCAAATCTCAAAAGTATTTTCTCAATATACTTGTTGTGATAGCCATAGCTTACCATTGCTCTTGTCTGCGAAAATCTCCATGCCCAAAATTTGTCTTGTTTTGCTCCTAGATCTTTCATATCAAATGTCCTTGCCATACGAGCCTTCAACTTTGTTGATTTCTTCTATGCTTTTGCTTGCTAAAAGCATATCGTCAACATACGATACTAAGATAATGAATATGCCATTTTTCAATTGCTTAAAATACACACAATGATCATATTCACTTCTAACATATTTCGACTCAACATGAAAGAATCAAACTTCTTATACTGCTAGCAAGGCGGCTTGTGACATATAATAAACTTCTTGAACTGCGGACAAATTTCTCATTGCGATCTTTGAACAAACCCTTTCGGTTGTTCCATATATATTTCCTCATCTAAGTCTCCATGTAAGTACGGTCTTAACATCTAATTCTTGCAACTCTAAATCAACTGAAAACACTAATGCTAATTTAATTCTAATTGAAACAATTTGCTCACGGGTGAAAAAAATCTCATGAAAGTCATGCGGCTTTACGAGAAAACCACAACCGACGCGCGCTTTGTCTTCTGTCTTAGTATCATTCACACCCGTTTCGGCTTGAAAACCCATTTATCTGATTTTCCTGTCTTTCGGAAGCTCAGCCGGATCCCATGTCCGTTCTTAACGAAGCCATCATTTCGTCCTTCATGGGCTGCTTTCCACTTGTCACTTTTTCCAGAACCTTCTATTGCTTCACGATAGCAGAGGTTCCATCATTGAAGATGTAAAATTGTGTGCAGAATGTGTCAATCATCATGATACCACAGGTAGTGGTGGGTCCCTTATAGACATGTCTTGAGATTATAGATATGCTCAGTTGACATTCATATTGTGAGTGTCTGCAGATGATATTTAGAGTTGTTCATGATCCTTTGAATTTTGTTCATGTTACGATTGACTTGTTCATGACTAGTATCGAACTATGGTCATCATGACTATCATTAGAAATGCTATCCGCTTGAATGTGTTGAAGTTAGATACATCATCTGTTTCAATCTACTATCTACATCTAGCGTAATGCAAAGAGAGGATTCATTAAACTTTACATCTCTTGTTGATGATGATTTTGCGGGTAGTAGGATCCCACGATCTATATCCCTTTGTTCCAACACCATACCCAACAAAGATATACCTTTTAGATTTTGGATCTAACTTAGTTCGCTGATGTTTAGGCACTAGAGCATATGCATCACAACCAAACACTACGAGTTTAGAATAGTCACAAGGGTGTCCTTTCCATACCTCTTGCGGAATCTTGCGGTCTATTGCCGTCGATGGAGATCGGTTTATCACATAACAAAGGTTTGTTGCCACCGCTTCGTCCACAACTCCTTTTGCAACTTTAGAGCGTTACTCGGCATACTCCTTGCTCTCTCTAGAAGAAGAGTCCTTGTTCATGCGTTCGGCAACTCCATTTCTTGAGGGGTATAAACGTGGTCTTATGTCTCTCGATCCACAAGCCTTGCAGTAGGCTGTCCAAACTCCTTGGAAGTAAACTCACCACCATTGTCGGTTCTTAAACATTTTATTGTTCTACGATCTTTGTTTTCTGCACCAATGCTCTAAGCGCTTGAAAAGGCGAAAAAACATCGGACTTTCTTTTCAACATGGAGACCCACACCTTCTAGAAAAGTCATCAATAAATGATACAAAATAAGACGAACCACCATGAGGTTGTAGGGCGAGGTCCCCAGAGGGGGGGGGGGAAACATACGAATGGGAATCAAGTATGCCTTTACTAGTATACTTGCACAAATTTTAAATTTTTTGTTTACTTTGTTTGCCAAACGAGACAATGTTCACAATCTAACTTTCGAGACTTTAGATAGGAAGTAATTTGCGATCGTAAAATATTTAACCCTCTTTCGCTCATATGGCCCAACCTTTGATGCCATAGGCGAATGGAACTACTATCATGTTCGGACACGGTAGACACATGATGCGACCACTGTTATTCCTTCTAATTGGAAACGGATTTCCTACTTTATTAGCCCTCATTACTAGTAAGATACCTTTATAGATTTTCATAACTCCACCTTGAATTACGAGTTTTATATCCATTCGTATCCAATGCTCCTAAAGAAATTAGATTTTTCTTAAGTACGGAACATGTCTCACATCTGTTAACAATTTAGTTGTGCCATCAAACATTTGCGATTTGTATACTTCCCTGTCTAACGATATTGCAAGTAACATCATTACCCATGTACACGACGCCATCATCAATGAGATCTATACGTCTTAAACCATTCTTTATGGATACACATGTGGTTAGATGCCCGGAATCTAACAACCAATGGTAGTCATGTTTTGACATATTAACGGACAACACTTCGTCGCTCATACTTTGAACCGGATACCGAACACGTTGTGCTCTGTCGTGTTTGCTTCCTTCTTCTCTGTGGTGAAGCTCCTTTAGAAGATTGTTGTCGCTTCCGGCAATCCTTCGAGTGTCGATTTTCCCACAATGCCGGCACTTCACCTTTGTCTTCTTTCCTTTAGACTTTGAACGAGTTGCTATGCTTACCCGGAGTGTCTCTCTCGACATATAAGCCCATCATTGATGTAGGTGTCGACATTCGACCCCCGCCTGGTCTCCTCGGACAACAAGGCTCCAACCACATCGCATCCAAACTCGGGATATAGGTACTAAAGCTTATGGAAGTAACAAAGTGATCCCACGATTCGAACGATGAGCACAATAGAGTTATTGCCCTCCATACGAATCAAATTTTACATCTAGACTTTGTAATTGTACCAATAGAGTATTAAGAAAACATTCGGATGGTCGGTAATCGAGGTACCTTCCTTCATTCGCAAACCATAAGGCTGTCGCTTCGGGGAGAATCCGATTTGTCGAAGTTTCGTCATGTAGAGCTTCTCAAGCTTCGACCACGGAGCTGCGGCGGTCTTCTGCGACACAATGTTGAACGAACGTCATCCAACGAGACATAACCAAATTACGCTCGAGCTGTTTGTCATCCAACTCTGTCCATTCATCCTCGAGTCAAGGAAGAAGGCCTTTTGCTTTTCCCCAAACGAGCGCTTTCACCACACCTTGTTGTACAGGAGATCATGCATCTTTACCTTCCCGGATCTAGAAATTGTTTTTTTTTTTGCCGTTAAACTTCTCAATTTCAAACCGGGCACTGAGTTTTCGCCATCTTGTATCAACCAAAAAACACAATAATCTCCAAAAAAAAAAAACCAACTTTGTTCTTTATGTGTGTTTCATTTGTGTGTGTTCGTAGTTTAATATTTCTGCTTTGTGCTAACTTCAACATTTACTTGATTAAACTTGTATAAAAGGTTATGGGTCAACTTTAGCTTAAAAAAAAAATGAATTACCCATCTTATTGTAAAGGGTCCCTCACTTTCTGCAAAATGTGTAATAAGAATACCGTGAGTATAGAATATTTATTCAATACTTGTGCCACAGCGAAATCTATGAGAACAATGTTGCGCTTTTCCAACAATGCGATCGACATCACAAGCATTAATGAGACTATCAAAAAATGGCAAAAAGTGAATACAAAAGTGAAGTGTTGAATTGAGCATGGAGGTTGTCTATGGGTTTATTCTGCGGGAGTACGGAAGAAAGAAACCATCAATCTTTAGGGAGGAAGTGAGGGATACAAACCGGATATGGAGTGATTTTGGATAATATCAAGGAGACCATCTTAGCGGAAAATGGATTGATGAAGATTGGATGGTATTTGGTAATGAAGAGTCGGATCCTTGCCATGATGAATTTAAAACCCCAAATGCGGCGAAATTTTTATGGAAATTTAAACCCCCGGCAAAACCCAACGGACATCTTCTAGTTTCCCCAAGTGGGATTTTAAAGCAATTATGATGGGGCATCCAAGAACGGGGCAAGCGAGGAATAGGAGGTATGTTTAGAAACTCTCAAGGATCATTGTGTGGGGTATATGCGATGGAGGTTAGGTTTGCAACAAACAATGAAGGTTTGAACTAATGGCGGTTAAACAAGGACTATCAATTGCGGTTCAAGAATACCCTTAGAGTTATTGTTGAAGAAGATTCGGCAATGGTTATAGGAGTATTGCGAAAAATTCAATAAGGCTTACAGGGAAAGATAAGCAAGGGCGGAGCACAACGAGACTCCTTCGGGAGATCGGCCGAGTAATAGAGGACATTGGTTACCTTATTCATTTGCATGTCCATAGAGGGGGAACGGTACAGTTACTTAGCTAATTGGGGTTGCGATTATCGAAGGCGACGGTTAGACTTTATTCAAGTTGATAGGGCATGGAATATAGAGGTACATCCGCTACAACTCATTATAGAAAGAGATAAAGAGAAAGCTAACGACCCTAATCGGGGTGCCACGTTGAGGCAAATGGGCTATGGTGGTGTGTCACGCGGCGCGCGCACGGCCGTCCATCGGTATCGATGACGGACCCGGCTGCGGTCGACCGGAAGACGTACGGACAACTACACCATTATGGAAGGCGACAAAAATTACGGCGACCAAAAAGTCATCGGAGCCTCCATTGGAAAAAACGCCATCGTCATGGGTTAAGGTAACGGGGAAAGGAGAAGCGAGGTATTGTTCTTGACGAGCGAATTCCAAAGGTGGGGATAAGGAGGTTGGTGTTCTGTGACGTGTTTGTTAACTTGGTATGTCATGGGTCTTGCAACCTACGTATTTCAATTATGTTCTATTCATTGTAACGAAGGCGACATCATGTTCATGGATGGTTTACGCTGACTTGCATGCGGTTTGTCGAGTCGATGGCGGATTCTATTTTCCAATTTGGAAATATCTTGAGTCTTCTGTTTCAATTTTAAGGAAGGATGCATCATTGTTTCTTGCATCTTGGTTATGATTATTACGGCTATAGCAATGCGACCCCTATTTTAGAACCTCGTCCTCATTCACGTATGTTGCTCAGTCAAATTCTGTTTCGTTATGGAACCCGAGTTAAAGACCCTTTTGTGTTTACACGGTCCGAAGGTTCTTTCAAGGTTTGCTGGTTGGATCTCGTTTAAGAATCCTCTTCGTTCCCCTGAGGTTCAATTCTCAAGGCCCTCTTGTGCTCACTTTGTGGGTGGCTCAATTTACGGTCTAGGTTATTTGGCCTATCAACAATGTGGAATTATCTCAAGCCTATGAGCGGAGCTGTATGTCCCGACGATGATAAATCTATAACCCAAAGCTAGCCTCCTCGGAATAATTCTCCATTGCTTGGTGTCAAGGTAACCTTTTCTATTTCTTAGTTACGGCCACCCTAGTAGTAATTCGAATCCTTTTAGTCGATCTTCTGTTGCTATGGTATTTGGAAAATTCGTTTACGCTATACGGTCTGTGACTCTTCTATTTACGCTTCATGTTGTTGGTTGCATTGCAACAAATTCTATGGTTCCTTTGCTTATAAGGAAGTAATGGGCCCCCGCCTCGAGAGATCAAATCAATTATTTTATTGATTTTGTCTTTCCATATACAAACTTTGTTCACATTTTCACGGGATTTTAAAAGCGCAATGTGTTCATCGGTTCAAAACATGGCAAAAGGTCCAAACTAGGAAATGAAGGGTACGGGAAAAGTAGAGCTTCCTATTCATAATGTGGGACAAGTAAGCATGGCATAAAAACTAAAAGGAAGTTATGGAGAATATTTTTGATATTTATGCGAGTGGAAACCCACTTCGAGGTTAGCATAATCATAGGTTGGGAAAGTGAGAGCAACCACAAAGAAGAAGACATTGAATAGCGAGGAAGCCATGGACTTTATCTCGGACCACAGGGAATACAAGAGGGAGGCTATCTCTCTTTCACCAATCTATCCATAACTATTGGATTCTTAAATGTGTTATGGCGAAGGCCATGACTAGTATGCGAAATGGAAGGACACTGATGGTTTTGATTCTGTGAGAAATCGAAATAGGGGTGAAATTGGAGTATCTCGGTATCATGCAGTAGCGAATTCATGAAGTTGTTCTGACTTCAAACTACCGACAACAAGTAGATATGCCAAGTTCTATTGCAAAGGACTCGGCTCCTATTGACTATTACGATGGATGACCCTAGATATTTATAGTTTGTAATGATTTTTGTGGCAAGTTTTTACGCACACGGTTAAAATTTGATGGACATAGTAAAGTAGATATGGCGACAAGTAGAAGGAGAAACGGTTCAATATTGGTTGGCTTTTAACTCACTAAGGTGGCCAACAAACCTGGTTTCCTTGAGCTGATTGAGGCCACTAATTGTTGAAGTATATGTATGGAAATCTGCTCTTTTTTTTTATAAATGGAAAATGGTAAGGCTCTACGAAATTTACAAAAAAAAAAAAATAGACCATTTGATAAATAAAATTTATTTACATATAAATGAATATTGTAAATAATAATAAACATCATGGAGGAACTTACTAGAATTGGAATAATCTCAAATGCATAAAGAAATTTTGAAAATTGCAGGCGAAATTTTATCATGAATATTTTTAATTTATTAAGTAATGGACCATTTTGCTAAATAATATTTGTTTATATATAAATGGACATATAAATAATAATGAGGAACTTATCATGGAGAGACTTATTAAATTGGAATAATCTCAAATATTTAGGAAATTGGTGGGGGAGCCACCTGGCACTAATATAATTTTTTATATTTGTTAAAAGTAAATGCAATCTAGCAAACTCCGTAACACCACATTCATTGATAAACATTCATACTAATAATATGCTAAGAATATTCCCTTCGAAAATCAATCTAGGCATTGATAAACATTTAGATTAATAATATGCCAAACATATTCCCTTAAAAATCAATCTAAACTACCAATTAAAAAAATTTAAAAATTATTTAATCCTCATCCATATTGAAATAAAAAACCTTCAACAAAATGGTAAGCAAAACTTAAATAAATAAACACCACGGGCATTGTATAAGCAAGTATTCAAATTACCCCATCTCGGTGAGTGATGTTGAAAGTCAAAGTTTATTCGAGTCTATTTTCCCCAAAACATAGATAATGCGAGCTTATATAGATACGCCCACGGGCATTGTATCGCCGTATTCAAATAACTGCGTCGAGTGAGGGTGGCGAGTCAAATTTTATTCGGCTCATTTTCCCCAAAAACTTTGACTTTGATTTTTTTGAAAATATTTACGAAAATAGTTTTTTTTTTAATATTGAAGTATAATTTTTGTTTTCCACATGATTTCAGTTAAATTTAGGGAGGTTTTGGTTGGATAAAGGGGATCTTTATTTCATGTTAGGCTAAGAGGTGAGTGGATTTTTCATCAATTGTTTTTTCTTTTCCTTTTAGAGACGGGATGTCTGTGGAACCTTTAAAGTAATGTTTATGGCATGATATCCATAAAATTATGGTTTTCTAAGATCATGTTGAGTCCTCATTCAACATTGATAGAGTTTAACCGTTTTAATTCATTCTCTTATATGTAATTGGAGTTTCTCAAAATGCCATTTCTCTATAAGCTCTTTATAGTTAGAGTCTTACTTTCCTTTATGCATTTTGCTCATTATTTTTTTAGCTTCACTTGTTACTTGGCCCTAATTAAATTCACTCAAGGTTCACTTTCTACTTTTATTCTTTATATTATGAAAATGCTACTTTGTTGCTTCATATTATGAAAATGCCTAATAAATAAAATAAATATTTGTTAAAGGTCTATTTTCAATTCCTTTTTGTGGTTTGACTCTCATACATTTTGACGAGTTCTCCAACTAAAATTGTTGAACAAAGAATCCTCTCATGATAAGGGTTCTCCTCATGATAAGGGTTTGCAACAATAATAAGTTTGAGAAATGCATAGACTAGGTTAACCCTCTAGATTAAGGGGTCTCTCGATTATTAGTGATCCTAGTCTTTATTTTGATTATTTTTTATTATTGAGGCTACATTTTAACCCTCGTTATTATGGACACCTAGTTATCATGGATACACGGTAGCATTATTGGTGTATTAATGTGTGTCATAGTAGTTTTAGTCTTGCTACTCTTTACTTAGTTTGTGTTGATTAAGGAAAAGTTTTATTTATTTATTTATCTTAATTGACATAAATTATTTAAATGTAATGTTATTGGATAGAATTATGATGCGCCTTCATGCACTAGGGTGGGGGTGTGGTGGTGCATGGTCATCATCTTAGTATAGTAGGTCATGATTTCTACGCACCCTTGAACATGTTATATTAAAAAATTGTCACCATATTCAAATATACGGGTTGTTAATGGTTAGTAGATGTATTTATGCTTCAATATGTTTTGTTATGACATTACTTGTAGTCATGGGCGGTGATATGCAGGTAGTTGTATTCTCGTCTATACTCAATTCTAATAGAACCTATGAATGATCATTGAAGCACTTGTCATAGTGGTTACATTTAAGTCAAACTAACATCTAAGTTGCAATGAAAGGAGGAATTCCTCATGAAGATCGAAGCATTGTGGAATCATTTAAAGTCTATGTTAAAACATGTTAAAAAAGGCAGGGAAAGGGGGCATTGCATACGAAAGAGAAGATGGAATTGTAGTAGACTTCTCAAATATTTTTTATCATGTTATTTGATACATTTTCATGCCCCACCCATATTATCAGTTTTTCCTTTCCTTTGTCAAAGAACCTCATTTCCCCTTCCCCTCCATTTCACATTAATTCGTGTTAAAAGGTTCCTACTTCTTCTTCTAACCTAATTATAAGTGTTTCATACTTAATTAAATTTCCAAGACTTGTGTAAAGATAATCTCTTAGAACTAACCTTCTCACATATTACTTATCTCTACACTATTCTTCATACTCGGAGTGATCTCCCATTTATGTGCAAAAGACTCACCTATTCTTTTCTCTTTGCCTGTAGTTCTACACTTCTGATGAAATATCACACCTTCTTATTGTTTAGTTTTACTCAGTGTAATAACTCTCTATGAGTTATATTTAGTGAAATTATGGAAGTATACCTTGCTCACCTTTTGAGGAAATTCAAGATATGTTTAAGAAACCCGATATGGGAGGTAAAAGGTGCGATCTAGCATAAGGTGAATCAATTTACTTCACATTTTTACTAAAAAATATGCTTTATCAATTAACTTCTAATTATGATTTTTGCATCACCTCAAAAATGAGAAGTGACAAAGATATATTTTAGAAAATTCATTCACCTCGTCCTTTAAACAACCAAAAGTTGTTCCTTTGAGTTCATAAATAAATTCAACACCTTGAAAAACCCTTAAAAGTAATTAAATTATACTTCAAAATTATGATTCTAATGAATCCCTTTACAATATCTAATTTCAAGTAATTTAATTAAGAAAAAAAAAAATCTAAAATATATAATAATTCAACTACTAATATACCTTAAAGCGTAGGAAGACAATTTATTTGGTGGAAAGCATGCAATTTGTACGGAAGCAAACTACTTGTTGGAAACACCTTTTATGACAAAATATTGTTGGTCTCCTTATTTTGCAATGTTTCCCACACATTTTTTTTAATATTCATTTTATGATAGTTTTAGAATTATAGTTGTTGACACACGTCTTTTATTGCTTCATGTCACATGTTTAACCCATAAAGAAGGTAAAATTGTGATCAAAACTCACACACAATGTTTGCCGTGCAGGAGTCCTATGAGGTTGGTCCGGAGTTGAAATTTGACGGTGAAAATGTGTGTCTAATATTGTGGAAAGTTTGTTCGTTGTGTGGCCGAACGGTCTAGTGCACAGGAACATAATCTCAATTCTTCAAGGTGGTGATTAGAGGAAAGAGTTCATTAACCTAACTATAATAGTGTTTTTTATTATCAAACTTTATTCCTATTTGTCCAATCCGTCTATGATCAAAGTGGGTTAAGCTCTTGCATGTAAGTGGAGTTATTAATTACATCTTATAGGCTAAGGCTATTTTTAATCTCATAAATGTTTCAAAAGTTTTCTTTTTCTATTCACTATTCCATTTCATAAAACTATAACAATATTTAAAAACTTATTTTTTATATAGAAATAAAGATATCTCAATTATGAAAAGAAAAGCCTCACACAAAGGTTATTTGGAACCACAAAGATATATGAAAATAGTGAAGCGGGGAATGTTTGCATGTTTTGGAGGTGAATGCATTCATTGACTTGCGAAAAGTGAAAAACAACTCTTGAGAGTATGATAAAACGTCACGCATTCTAACGGATTCATCAAAACGATGACTTTTTAAACCACTTGAATCACACATCATTGTATAGAAATACGCTCTTCCCAATTATTGCCAAATGATGAGTATTTTATAGAAATATGTTATTTCGAATGTTAACTCAAATACCCATAATCATTAGTTGCAATTCTCATAATAATATTCCAACATGTTTATAGGAAGCGAACAAGGAGGTGATGCCTGTCAAAACTTCTGTCTTTCTTCTTTTTGTACGGGCTTTATGTTTTAACTCGCGTCTTTCTTCTTTTTTGTTTGGAATTTATGTTTTTTGAAAAATTTTTCGATGGAACGGGTTGTGGTATAGGGTTTTTTGAGATTTAATTCTCATCTACGATCTTTGTGATTTAGTCTCTTTTTTTGATGGGTGTCTATTTGGATGGGATTCCCACAATTGTTTTCTTTCTACGGTTTGTTTCCTTTTTGTTAAAAAACTATCTTCTTATTGGTTGAACTAATATTTTACATGATTGCTTGTATATAATCGTGTGATTCATGAAAATGTAACTTTCTCTATTATTAGAACGAAAGTACATTTCCGTCTGAAAAGAAAACTCAAATGCCCATAACCATTAGTCACAATTCTTTAATTATGAAATTTACCCTAACTATTTTAAAAATACATCTAGCTTAATCTCAACATCTCGGACCTCAATTTTATTTTAGTACCCCATATCACTTACGGCGAAACCCTACACTAATCTCAACAACAAATCCATTCTTCAATTTTGTTCCAAGTGATGTGAGATATTAAACCTATTATGATTGAACATCCATGATTTAGCTTTCAACAACTTCATTCATCCATTGCAACTTTGTAGAGGATTGAGACTATGAAATAAGAAGTGATCTTGTTGTCATGTATATATGTATAAAATACACACAAATATGATGTGAGGAAATACAATAATTATTTTGTGGTCAAGCTGGTTTTAGCCATGATTTAAGCACAACGACTCGAGGGTTTTGATTGCAAGCACGAAGGCATATCATTGAATGAAAAATTTGCAAGTCTGGATATAGTACATATTCCCATTGCTTGACATTACATGAGACGAGATGAGAATCATTCCGAATTTCAAGACCTAAGGAGAAAGAAAAATCACGAGAGGAGATTTGAAGCAAACAAGACTCCATTCGGTCGAGAAGAGGCGTTTGTTGAAGTGAGCTAACACGATTGGAGCAAAAGGAAAAAGAGTTTAATTTTGATGGAAATATGAAGGACGGAAAGGCGACAGAAATTTTTTGTTTAAATTTGCACTCCATTGTGCATTCAATTTGAGTTTTAAATCACTGCCAATTCAAATTTTTGTATATGGTCGTAGCCTTGTTTCTTTGTGTAAGCGTGGTCAAACCATGTTACATGCGCTTCATAAACCTAAACCTACCCGCATTAAAAACTCCTGTTGTGTTAAACTCTCGCGCCATTTCAGCGATTTCATTTGAAATACCCCATGTCCCTCGTGTGGTGCCCACGGGTCCCGTCATATCTCCGTCAACCAATCAATGTCCACTCGCACAAACCATAAGCCGATCCTACTTCATATTTGCGCAATGAACTCTTGTCCCCACCATGCGGAGTCACAACCCTCGGATAATCATATTAAAATGTACGCACAAAGCTGTGCCTACGTCACGAAGCCTCAAATGAACGCGATAAACCTTTGAAACGTTTTTAATCAGAATTTGAAATACGCCGTCAAAAGCTCGACCAATGGGAAGAGATAACGCATCACTTTGAGGTCCGATCAGCCATCACCCAAATGGATGCAATAAATGAATTGAACTTTTTTGCATAAAAAATGCTTAAAGTCAACGAAATGTATTTGATGTAAGGTTTTAGATCTTAGGTTTAAATGTCTTATGTTTTGTTAAATCTTTGCGACATAGTTTTGTTTTAAAAGACTTAAGGTTATATATATATAAGTTTTATCATATATATATATATATATATATATATATATATATATATATATATATATATATATATATATATATAAACGTTATATGTCTATATTATATATCTAAGACAACAATGTGAAATATATGGTATGAAGAAATATGCCCAAAGGCAAGAAGACAGAGTGTAGGGCACTGTGCAAGTAGAAGAGGCAGCGTATGCTTGAATAGCTAGTGAGAAAAAAGAAGAATTTTCATTCTAATCCAGAACACAATAGTTCTAAAGAATTTCAAATTTTGTAACAATTTTTTTTGTTTAATGAAGAAGAGTGTTTTTTTTCATACATCTCTGTCCAGATTTGTTGTTATTGAATCTCTGTGTTTAGTTGAGGAACTTTGCTTCCTCTGTGTGTTTGGAATATTCAGAAATTCCAGCATGTTATCAGAGTTATTCCAGGCTCTTTGCATTTTTCAAAGAAGCTAAATGAAAAAGAAGTTTTTTGAAGCTTTTGACCAGCAGTGCGAAAGATCAGCAAAACAAGGTATTGACCAAAACAGAGTTTTGGGTTTGTTTTAAAGAGTGCAGTCCAGAGAAGTCTTTTAGAGACAGACCCTTTTAGAGACAAAGTTGATCTCTCAGCAGTGAAAAGGTCGTTTAGAAGAAACACAGTCAAGTTTTGTTTTAAGCATAGTTCAATAAGCTAGCTATGGCAGGAGCCAGCACAAGCAGGAATATGGGAAATACTCAACTCCCACATTTCAATGGGAAGAACTATGACTATTGTGCAATCACAATGAGAGCACATTTTGCCTCTCAAGATTTATGGGAGCTAGTTGAAGATGGTTTAGAAGAACCAACGGATGAATAATATATAATGCCTTAACACAAGCGAGAGAAATATTTGCGAAGAGTAATAGGAATAAGGACTCCAAAGCCATCTTCTATCTCTATCGGGAAGTACATGAAAGTATATTTCCAAGAATTTTGTGACAAAGAGCTCCAAGGATGCATGGGATACCTCCATACAACCTACAGGTATGGAGAAGGTAAAGACAACAAAGCTTCAATTAATGAGAAGATATTTTGAAGTTATTTGCATTGAAGAGTCTAATACAATAGACTCATTCTTCACATTGTTGATTGAGTTGGTTACCCAAATGAGATCTCATGGAGAGACCATAGAAGAAAGAAGAATAATGGAGAAAGTATTGATGATCTTACCCTCAAGATTTGATGTGATAGTAACAACCATTGAAGAGACAAAGAATCTCTCGTTGTTTACTATTGATGAGCTTCATGTATCATTGATGACACATGAACAAAGATTGAACAGAACAATAAACTCGTCTTTGGAGCATGCCTTCAAGACCCAAATGTCTTTTGGAAGAGGAAGAGGTCAAGGCAGATCAAACTACAGAGGAAAAGGAAGAGGTAGAAGCCAAAACAGAGGAAGAAATAACCCTGCAAATACTAGTGGAAGGGGTAGCAATCAAAGTCGGAATCAAAGCCAAGGTAGCAGCTAACAAGGTGGAAAAATCAAGCACATGGACAAAGGTATGACAAATCCTAAGTCCAATGTCATTACTGTAAGAAGTATGGCCATTATGCCAATGAATGTAGGAAGAAACAGAGTGACATGGGTAGCAGACCCAGTGCTAACTTTACTAAAGAAAATCTCAGTGAAGAGAATTTTTTTTTAGCATGTAATATGGCTGAAGAAAAAAGTGAAGATATATGGTTTCTAGATTCAGGATGTAGCAACCATATGACTGGAAACATTTATATGTTTTCCATGATTGATGAAAATGTAAAGTCTCAAGTAACATTGGGGACAAACAGTAAAGTCTATGTCATGGGAAAAAGTAGAGTAAGTGTTTTAACAAAGAGAGGAGAAAAGAGATCCATATTAGATGTATATTATGTGCTTGGTATGAAGTGTAACCTTTTGAGCAATGGAAAAATCATTCAGAAAGGCTACAATATATTCTTTGAGGATGATGTATGTACCATCATGGACATATCACCAAGCAAGCAGAATATTGCACAAGTGAAGATGACAAAAAACATAATGTTTCCTCTCAAGATGAGAGCAGATTTGAAAAAAGGGCTACTTGATGGCGAAATGATGACATAAGAGACATTCCAAAGAGAAGCAAAGGATGAAAACTGGTTATGGCATTTGAGATTTGGACATCTCAACTTTGGAGGTTTGAATTTTTTGCATATAAAAGGAATGATAAAGGGATTACCATTGAGTGAAAAGTCAGAAAGCCTATGTGGAGGCTGCATCTTAGGCAAAAAACACAGAGAAAGCTTTTCATCAGGAAAGAGCATAAGGGCAAAGACACCCTTAGAAATAGTCCATTCAGATTTGTGTGGACCAATGCAAAAACCATCATTAGTAGACAACCACTATATGCTGACCTTTATTGATGATTACACAAGAAAAACATGGGTTTATTTCTTGAAGTTGAAGAGTGAAGTGTTTGAGAAATTCTACCACTTTAAGGCTCTTGTAGAGAATCAAAGTGGGCAACATATTAAGGTCTTAAGAACAAACAGAGGAGGAGAATATATCTCAAAATAATTTCTAAGTTTTTGCAGAGAAAATGGAATTCATAAACAATTTATAGCAAGGCATACAGCACATCAAAATGGAGTTGCCGAAAGGAAAAATAGAACCATCATGGACATGGTAAGAAGTATGCCAAAGGCAAAAAATTTGTCAAATGAATATTGGGTTTTGTTGTACATTATGCGAAGCATATGTCTTGAATAGATGCCAGAGTGTTATGAATAGAGTTTCGGAAGAAGCATGGAGTGGCATAAAGCAGGTTTGTCACCCACATGAGAGTTTTTGGTTATGTGACATGCACATTCTAGATCATCTAAGGAAGAAGTTGGACAGTAAGGGGGAGAAGTGCATATTTGTTGGATACAGTGAAGAATCCAAAGCATGCAGATTGTATAATCCATCCACCAAGAAATTTATGATAAGCAAAGATGTACAATTTATTGAGGAAGAAGCTTGGGATGGAAGCATTGAGAAAACAGTGAATGTGAAAAGTTGTTTGTCTCATGATGAAGATGAGGGAGAAATGACTGAAAGACATCTCTCATTAGCAGCACTACCTCCACCAATACAAGGACAACAAGGACACCACAAACACGTATGAGAACACCCTTGAGAAGTGATAGCCGAGTTTTCTCCAAGCACACATCACAAGATGCAGTTCAGTGCTTCTACAAACACAAGTTCAACAATCAGAAAGAGAACCGAGATTTAGAAATGTTTGAATGAAATTTATGAGCAAGAGAAGAGCCATGAACTCTTTATTTGCATTATATTTTCATGTAGAAGATGTCTCATTTTGAAGAAGCTATAAAAGAGAAGAAATGGATAGATGCTATGGATGAAGAGATAAATGCAATAGAGAAAAATAAGACATGGGAATTAGTTGATCTCCCAAAAGGCAAAGAAGTGATTGGAGTTAAATGGGTTTTAAAAACCAAGAGAAATGTTGAAGGTGATGGGTCAAGGCACAAGGCCGGAATTTGACTGTCAAAGGCCACAAGTAGCAGCAAGGAAGAGATTATGAGGCAACATTTGCACCAGTTGCAAGAATGGAAACAGTAAGAGTAGTGTTGTCCATAGCAGCACAACACAAGTGGAAATTTTACCAAATGGATGTGAAATTAGCATTCCAGAATGGAGTATTGATGGAAGAGGTATATGTTGAACAACCTTTGGGATATGAGAAAGCAGGCCAAGAGCACAAGGTATGCAAATTGAAGAAAAATTTGTATGGGCTGAAACAAGCACCAAGAGAATGGTACAGTAGGATAGATGCCTATCTACTGGAAAATAGGTCTGAAAAATGTGAAGGAGAACCCACATTATACATCAAAGAAAAAGATGGTAAGATGCTGATTGTTGTTTTGTATGTTGACGATGTGATATTCATAGGTAATGATGCTTACCTCATTGAGAATTTTAAAACAATCATGAAGGATGAATTTGAGATGATTGATATGGGATTGCTGAGATACTTCTTAGGAATAGAAGTAGAGCAAAATGAAAATAAAATTTTTATTTCTCAAGCAAAGTATGTTAAAAAAGTTTTTGGAAAGATTTAACATGCAGGATTGCAAGGCAACAATTACTCCTACAGTGATGGGATTGAAGTTAAGCAAAGAAGACATGAACAAGGTTTTTGATCCAAGTTTGTACAAAAGCATAGTTGGCGGCCTCATGTATTTGACTGCAACTAGGCCAGATATTATGCATGCTTTGAGTTTGTTCTAGATTCATGGAAAGGCCAAAGGAGACACATTGGCAAGCGAGCGAAAAGAATGCGAGGTATGTGAAAGAAACAAAGAGAGGTATGGTATTTTATACACACCACTTCGAGAAAGTTTTAAATTGATTGGATATACTAACGGTGATTGGGTTGGAAGTATAGATGACGGGAAAAGCACCTGCGGATATGTTTTCCATATGGGATCGAGAACCCATCTCATGCGTAAACGACCAATTGTGGCTTTATCAACAACGGGCGGAGTATGTGACAACTACGAGTAGCAACATGTCAAGCAGTTTGGATGAGAAGAATGTTGAAGAGTTTGTCTCATGAATAAGTGAAAAGCACAACGATTTATTGTGATAATAGCTCAGTTATATCTTTATCCAAGAATTCAGTGGTTCATAAGAGAACGAAACACATTGATGTAAAGTATCACTACATCAGAGAGCTAGTGAACAATGGGGAAATTTTTTTGCAACATTGCAAAATAGAAGAGCACTTTGCTGAAATATTAACAAAAACGTTGGGGCATAAGAGTTTTAATTATTTGAGAAAATGTCGGTATGGAAGAATGCAGCATTTGTAATTAAGAGTGTTTGGGATAATTCAATTTGTTGGAGCAAGGAACCAAAGAGTTTAATTTTGATGGAAATCTGAAGGACAGAAGGTAGCAAGAAATTTTTTGTTTAAATTTGCACTCCATTGTGCATTCAATCCGGGTTTAAATCACCTGCAAATTCAATTTTTTGTATAGTCTCGTTTTGCTGTGTAAAACTGTGGTCAAACCACGTTACCTCCGCTTCATAAACCTGAACCTACCAGTATTAAAAAATTCACCAACCATGTTTAAACTCTCGCGCCATTTCATTTGATTTCATTTGAAATACCCCACGTCACCTTATGTGGAGCCCATAGGTCCATGTCTTATCTGCATCAACCAATCAATGTCCGCTCGCACAAACCATAAGCCCCGTCACCACACTTCGTATTCACACGATGAACTCCGTCCCCACCATGCTGAGTCACAACCCTCGGACCAATTGTATTCTTATCGCACAAAACTATGCCTATGTCATCGAAGCCTCAAATGGATGTGATAAACCTTTGAAACGTTTTGAATCAAATTTTGAAATCTTCCACGTCAAAAGCGCTTGACCAATGAGATAGCTAATGCATCTCTTTGAGGTCCAGTCATTCATTGCCCAAATGGATGCGATAAATGCATTAAACCGTTTTGCATATGCTTAAAGTCCGCGAAATGTATTTGATGTAAGGTTTTAGACCTTCAGTTAAATGTCCTATGTTTTATTAAACGCCGCGACATAGTTTTGTTTTAAAGACTTAAGGTTATATATATAAGTTTTATAATATATATATATATATATATATATATATATATATATATATATATATATATATATATATATATATATATATATATATAAACATAAACATATATATATATATAATATATATATATATATATAAACATTATATGTTTATAATATATATATATAAGACGATTTAGTACGAAACATGGTATGAAGAAATATGCTCGAAGGAAAGAAGACGAGTGCGAGAATTTGTACAAGTAGAAGAGGCGGTGTATGCCGGAATAGCCGGTGAGCAAAAAGAATAATTTGCATTGTAATCGAACACGGCGGAGTTACGAAGAATTTCAACTTTGTAAGCAGTTTTAATGAAGAAGAATGTCTTTTTTCATATATCTGTCCATATTTGTTGTTATTGAATCTTTGTGTTTAGTTGAGGAAATTTGCTTCTACGTATGTTTGGAATATTTAGAAATTCCAACGAGCGTTGTCACAAGGATGAACTACCGAGATTCCGAGATTCAAATCCGAGCCTTAAACAACTTTGCTCACGCAAACTATCTAGCCCAACCCTAAAAACGGTGGAAAAGGCGTGAGAACTATATTCTTTCAAGCAGAGAGAAGAACATGAGGTGGTCTATGATAGATCACCTTTCCCATCTTCTTCCGCATCTTTTGGCTTTTTCCTCCTTTCTCTTTCATCGAATATCCTTTTTTACATGACGATAATATGTTCTTGTTGTTGGGGATGGGCACCCCATCTTCTATACTGAAATTCCACTCGCTCTCCCATTTGAAATTTGATCTCATGTAAAACACAAAACACTTACTCTGCAATGCAATTCCAATTCAGTGGAATCGGAATCCAATGTCTAAGTAACCCTATAAATTGAATATACGAGACAATTAGCTATTGTTATGAAACAAATATGTTGTTGTGAGATGAAGATCTTGGGGGAATTATTTGTTGACGGGACAGTACTTCGATCAGAACATGAATTTTGAGGTTCGTGATCAACGCCAGCCACTCACCGATAACACGCCAAGTACGCTGCTATAACGTGGGAATCCATAAAATCTATTTTCGGTCAAAGAAGATTAAACATATGTGTCTTTAGAAGATGATTTCCAAATAACGGGCCTTTTATGTTATTTGTTGTTTCTGAAAAAACCAACGGAGTGGGAAGGAGACCCATTGTTTTGGCTTTTGATATACAATGGGTGAAAGATATGGCAAGGGTATGACTAAAGGCAATACGGGTGGGCCCCTTGTATTGCGTTGTTTTGATATAAGAGCCCACCACTACCGCCCGAGTAAACCACATGGCACACGCCATAAACGGCAAATATCCGCTATTACGCGACATTGAGTGCCGCGCGGACAGTATAGTGGCTAGCAGATTTGAAATCCTTATTTTGGCTTTTCAGGGCAATTTTGCACGTTGAGGTGGTAGAATTATTGGGATGGTTAAAAGTGGTTGGAATTTGGTCAAAATAGTAGAGTTTGAATATGTTTTTATAGTGGAAATAGATTTCAAAAACCTTAGAGGCACCCAAAATCGTAATGTTTGACAACTGTAAACTGGATTTACAAAAATCTCTACCAGATTTTATTTTAATCGTGTTTTTGATGGTGCAAATGGATTTCAAAAACCTTCTCGGCACCCAAAAATTTGACAGTTGTAAACTGAATTTACAAAAATCCCTGCGGATCTTATTTGAATCATGTTTTTTATAGTGGAAATGGATTTCAAAAACTTCCTAGGCACCCAAAATCTTAAAGTTTGAAAACTGTAAACTGGATTTATAAAAATCCCTGCTGGATTTTATCAAAATTTTGACCAAATTTCCATAATTTTAAGAGAAATTTTGCAAGTTGGTTAAAATACGACCTTATGTTGTGTAATGATAGTGTGTAATTAGTTTGTTCAAATAAGCGATATTAAGATTGGACTTTAATGTATTGGGTAGTATAAGATTTTGTACTTGCCAAAATCTAAAGATTGGCATATTAGAATTAGTTAGGATTATGCTTACTTTAGTATATCTTGGATTGGGTAGTTGAGGAAGTTGAGAGATTCTCTCAACTTCTCTCTCTAAGATTAGGATTAGTTCACCTATATATATTTTATGTATCTCTCATTATTTGAATATAGAAATTATTATTTGTGTGTTATTTCTGTGCGTTTCTGCTCTTTCACAATTTCTAATATGGTATCGGATCCAATTCTGGCTTGATTCCCTCGCGAGAAGGCCAGGAAAATGTGAGAGTTTATGTTGCTGATTATTTGTACATAAGTAGGGTAATAGTGTTGAATTTGTTTTTATTTGTGTGAGCGAATGAATTTGTTTAAGTTGCAAAATTATTAGATATATATATATATATATATATATATATATATATATATATATATATAATAGGTGGATCTCAATCCATGACCGCCGATCACGCATCATAACTTAAAAAATGGTTATTTTCTTCTCGGTCATGTCGTTACGTGTATGAAGCGTCCATTCAACGGGAGCGGACTTTGAGGAATTGTGATAAGTTAAAAGTGTAATGGCGACCTCCTTGCGAGTGGAAGCGATGAGCGAGTCCTCGAATTTCATCGCGGACGGAGGCGAAAGGAATAAAAGCATTGCGGGAGAGCCTAAGTTTCATTCTCTGTGTATGTCTCGCGGACGGTGGATTTCACGAGAAAAACACAACGAGAAGAAGAGGCGAAGAATGCGAGCACTTTCACGGAGAAATGTTGCGCACAGTTCTTGCCCTCGACTTGACTAAACAGCATCATCCTCTAGTCCTTGGCCTTCTCTACTTCATAGCTGTGATCAGGAGCAGACAACTGCGCCATTCTCTCATACTTTAAATATCCGAACGAGTAGTGTTTCCTCAGCGATCTCGAAATTGTGCTGCGATTCTCGGCGGCTTCATTAGCATTAATTTTAGAAGATAATATGCATCGATTCTCACAATGCAGAAACATTTGGTGGCAGGATTTGTTCAAATTGTGATTTATGCAGTGGGTAATTTCAAGAGCGAGGATCGCATTGGCGTTGTGGCGGACGCTTGTCCGGCTTTGCGTGTAGCCCTCTTTGACCATTTAGATGATCCCCAACAGTTTCTAGAAATGCAGCCGGCTTTCAGTATTCATATGGATCTCTTGACATACATCAACGAAATTATGAGCGGCTTTAATTGCGCAGAGATCAGTGCTTAGCCCATACGAAGCACGAGAGACGACGAAGATTTGCATCGCCCTAGGCTCCATACTGTAGTAGCAGTTTATTTTCGATGGATTACGGCGGTTAATTCGTGTGTCCACGGCCACATTGTGAGAGAAAATCCGCTTTGAAGTTTTGTGGTTAATAGAATAGTTATTAAGTACGCTAATTTTGATAATGGAGTGGTGTGCATAGTTATTATTGAAGCGGGAACCAACTATGAACAATTTAGCATAATTTAAATTAGTCGTTCTTGACGTTCTACGGACGAGAGAACAATTGACTAATTGATTGTATGTTGTTATATGCGTCTTGTTGTGCTACGGGCCAAGGAGCATCGGTTACGAGCGGGTTACGAGCGAGTCGAGTTGTTAGATTGGCTCTTGAACACATTCGGTATTCGAGACCATTTGCCTAGCCGATGGATAGCCGAAAGCGAAATATCCGACGGATGGTGATTGGTCCATAGGATGGTTCATCACTTGTCGGCTCTGTCGCTGACCTAGACGAGGTCGGTTGTCAATACTGTTGATCTTGCACGGTTCATTATTCTTGTTCGAAACAATGTATTTTAAATGGGTTGAATGGTAGCTCGAAAATGGTGGAGAAAAGAGCGTTTCCTATGAGATCTCAGAGTGGGTATAAGTGTTAATGAAGACCAGATCAGACAAAGAGACGAAAATTCAAAGTGTTGTAATTGTGATTAATAATTATATGTTTTGTAAAGTAAGCATTAAGGGAGGGTATTAGAATTAGTTAGGATTATGCTTACTTTAGTATATCTTGGATTGGGTAGTTGAGGAAGTTGAGAGATTCTCTCAACTTCTCTCTCTAAGATTAGGATTAGTTCACCTATATATATTTGATGTATCTCTCATTATTTGAATATAGAAATTATTATTTGTGTGTTATTTCTGTGCGTTTATGCTCTCTCACAATTTCTAATATGACATGTACTTCTTCCATATATTAATGAAGCTATGGCTTATAAACATTGATCACCTTTCACTAGAGTTTGATTTTCTGAAAATAAACATGTTAAATGTGTTGTGAAGCTAGAAAAATAACCTATCTTATGAAATTACTCAGTGAATACAAGATTGTGTTGTCTTATATGTTTAAATGACAATTTGTAATCAATACGCGAAGTCTAAGTGCATGCATTTTGTTGTGAATTACATGTTCATCGAACAAAGCAGTAAAGGTTGTAAGCAAAACTCAAAAAACATCGAAACAAAATTTCAAATCGGAAAACACCAATTTCCCCAACTTCCATATTCATTTTGATCATTTTAACCTTGAGAGGCAAGGAATTTTTTTTATCCTTCAAATTCCGGCCCAGCAGGCCAGCGAGGCCCTGCGGGGGCTCCTCTTGTCGGCCAGGCCCCGGCAGCGAGTAGTGCAGAGGAGGTCGAGGCCCGGCGGCATGACACGGCAGCGATCCCCTCGAAAAGTTTTCACTTTCGTCGATGAAATTTGAATGTTTGATGAATTCTTTGGACGTAAATGTCATTTTTTGTTTTGTTATATGTAAATGCATTGAACCTGTAAAACTCAAAAAATTGATTTTTCTTTTTAACTTTATAAGACGTGGAGGTTTGACGAGTTACTTTTAACGATTTGATTTACGATGAAACATGTGGAATTTTGAAGAAATTACATAATGCGTACGGGAATTCCAACTTGCGAATTATCAATAATGGTAAGTAAATAAAGTTGCGAATTGATAATGATGCGGGGAAAACGGGGAGGGCTATGATAAAGAGGCAAGTAGGATTGCAAATTGGCGGGAGCGGGGGAAGTAAATAAGATTGAGAATTGATAGTTCCGGGAGCAAAGCATGAAATTGTGACTATATTTTCAAAAAAGTTGGTGAAAATGTATAAAGCAACCTGAAGAGTAAGTGGCAAGTGAAAAGTAGAAAAAACCATGAATTTATTCCAGTTGTATTTATAACTCTAATGGGAAATTATATACATATATATAAATTTATTCCGGTTGTATTTATAACTCTAATGGAAAATTATATATATATATATATATATATATATATATATATATATTATTTAAATAAAATTTGATTGTTTTTTGTTTTTATATTTTAACAAAAAAAAAAAATTTACATTTCAAAATTTATATTAGTTAAATGTGTTTTAATATCAAATGAATGTTTTAATGAATGTCAAATTTCAAGCCTACTAATTTATTATCACACTTATGATAATAGGTTGTTGAATCCATTATATAACATTAATGATGTTAGAAAGAAGATTTTTGTGATTCTAAATGTCTTTCCGATTAATTACATCATTAGGATTTGGTCAACTTTTGGAACCAACTAATGTGGTTCATCACCACAAGGTGAAAAAGTCCATGGATCTTATTATATGAATAGTGTACATGGATCTTATTGAATAAATAGTGTGGATGCATCATTGCCAAGAATTAATTGTTGAAAATTAGCCTAGTCATTAATGAATTAGTTATACATAGAAAATCTATAATATAATTAAAAGATAATACATAGGAGACTAAATAAGATAAAAACAAGGGAAAGAATAAAGAAAAGATCCATAAATAAAAAGGGGTTAAAGGAAAATAATCAAAGACAAGGGAAGAAAGAAGGGAAATAAAACTCTAAAAATAAAAAATAAAAAAATAAAAAGATGAGCATTAAAAGAGACCTAGTTCAACGGGAAATCATCTAGGGAGAGCTGGAGTCCAACTTTTACTCAATTTCCAACCATCATCCCTATTGAGATTCTTAGCATGTCTTTCAAACTCAATGGCCTCCCTAAGCTTCCTATGATGGTAGTGATCAACCTTAGTAACGACTTTGAAGCCTTCAATGCAAACATGGTGACACGAATTTTCTGAATGTTCAACAAGAGCTGATGTGTGCGATCCACACTATTTATTCAATAAGATCGATGGAATTTTTCACTTTATCCTGAAGATGAACCACATTAGTTGGTTTGAAACATCGACCAAATCCTAATGATGTGATTAATTTGAAAGACATTTATCAACATTAATGATGTCTCACTCTTTCATCTATTCTATCATCTATGACCCAAATTGGATCATTACATTATTTTTCATCCATTTTGTTGCTTTTAGAGAGTAAAAATGGGGGAATTAACTCACAAATCCATTTTATTAATAGTCCCATTATGGAAAAATGAGTTTTGAAACAACCAAATATAATTTGAGGAATTTCTTGAGATTTTTTGGGATGAAACTCTTTCTTGAGCCAACTTACAGCGCTGTCTACCCTCATACCTTTCGATGATGCAAGAAAGACAAAGACCTTAAACAGAATCATTATATGCTACCCAAAAGTTGAATTTCTAGTTTTAACCACCATGTATGTGACGCCAAGTCCATTACTCATGAAAAATGGGCTAGCCATGTGAACATGATGAAGAAGACTCTAGATAAATCAATATTGTATCTCTAGGTAAAAATTGAAGAAGTCAAACTTAACCACTAGTTGGTTATTGAGTTGTGTTATAACTAGGCCATAGGAAGAAAAGGGGTTCCATTCTATTCGACTTCATTTTGTTCCATAAATGAGAAGAGCAGCTCAAAGTGGATAGAGAGAGAGAAAACAAAGAGGGTTTGTGTTCTATACCAGCCTACCGGCCATATGTCTCACTTCTTTGTACTTACATCGATTTCTATTTAGAGAAAGAGAGAGAAGAATAATATCACCTTCCAACTGGGTTTTTCTCTCGTAAGGGTTTCCAAAAAAACATTTTATGTCATTGTGGTTTGTGAATGTTTATATTTCACTCTTTTCTATTTTATGTGTTTCATATGTTGCATGCATAAGCAAAAACAATAATTTAATACATTCAAGGTTCTAAGGAAAATTAGGGCCTCATAATATAGATTTTGAATTTATGGATCATGTGGTATAAGAGCATGTTTCTTTGGGTATATGATATGGATTTGCGAAAATATAGACCAAATAAATGTATTTTGGGATTAATGATGTGATTAATCCAAAAGACATTTATCTAATCTATGGATCTGAAAGTCTCGGATCTAAAATATAGACCGGTTAGGTTAAAAGCCATAAAATCCTAGCCATGGTCAACGAATCTATTAATAACCCTTAAGATACGGCAAGAGGTTCACACCAGAAATTTGGAAGAGTAGGTTGCGGATATGAGTTGTAATATAAACCCTCTCATGGTGGTTCTAGCAAATAGCTTGGAAATGGGAGAAGATAGAGGTTCCAACTCAAAGATTAGTTGAAAGGAAAGCCTGAGGATCGAGAAGAACCGGAGAAGTAGGGCTGAGAAGGCAAAGAACAATCAAACTCAGAAGTTCCGCAGACCATTCACAATCCCTATTCAGATGGAGGCGAAGATCGACATTAAGCCATATCAAGTTGAGATTGACATTATGAAATTAAATCATATTTGTAGTAGTTAGAGGTTTCTCTTAGTATTCATCAAATGGATGAACAATACAAAATTTCTTTCACTTGTTTGAAACTAGATGGCCGTACCCCTAACTTGGTGGGAAAACTGTCTGAAACCCCTAAGGTTGGAGGGCGGTTCTCCGGTGATTAAGTGGGAGGTCCAAAATTCTCATAAAGTCTCAATATACCTATCGAACATGTAGAGGACCAATGGATCAGTTGCATTATTTCGGGAAAAGACTCGAAAAAATGAAGCAGAAATGCTCCCAATTTGACTTAGCCTTGGTCGAATTGAGAAAATTCAAAATTTCCACATTAGAAAACAACTTGGAGGTAGTTAACTAGGTGACATGGCTCTTTTCACTCAGTTAACTCGGTAAATTTGAGTGAGAGGACTTGGAGTTCGATTGTAAATATGATTGCTAATTTGTAATCCAATTTAGTTATTTGGTTATGTCAGAGTTAAACTAGTTCTAATTGTTGATAGAACTAGTTGGAGAATAGTTGGGCAACGGGATAGTAGTAAAAACTTGAGCGATCATCCGATTAGCGATCAATCAACTCAAAATGGCTAGTGAATGAAATGGATTCGAGTTCCTCATCTATGTTGGAGATTCCAATGCGATTATGACATCAATTGTAGACTAGTATTTAGCGTACATGGATTGCATGCAATCGATGATAAGTCCTTGGATTTCTTCAATCAATTGGAGGAAAATTCCTAAAAAAAGGGCCAAATTCCTTAGGATTGCACAAGGGACATAAGAGCTTAGGTGGAGGCAAAAATTGACAAAGTCCGAGTTAGAGATTCTCATTGATCAACTCATACTTAACTGACCTATCCCAATGGATAAAGATGTAGCGAATGTGAGGAGAATATTCTTGGAGGGAGTGCGAGACCAAATTACCTCAAATATCTATGGGAAAGAAGCTCCTTTCGCAATGTGAAAGGCATTGACAATAAGCTGGACCTCAAAGACAAACTTTGAAATATTAAGATGCGAAAAGAATGGTATCATTTCACGGTATCTCACTAGATTTACACAAGTTCGGGATGAGCTTGGAGGTTGGTGTGAATGTTGTAGAAGATGACTTTAGTGAGCCTAGCTCTTTTAGGCCTTCCCAAAATTTGGCATAGCTACGAGGACTCGGTGAAAGCGAGGGATACATTATCGTGGTAGAACACTTATGATCGATTTTGAGGAGATCGGGTGAAGTACAGAGATGAGGGGTATCAGGGAGATGATGAAGAAAAAATTGCATTAGTTGGAAAGGGAAAGAATGGAAAAGGGGAATATTAAGTCTCAAACCAAATTAGAATCAAGCGAATGGGTTAGAAGAAAGACTTGTCCAAAATCAAATGCTTCAATTTTCATGAATTTGGGCACTATACTACAAAGTGTCCACAAAAATCTAGCAAGAATAATGGAGGAGGAGTATCGGGTGAAGCATTGGCTTCACGGTTCGAACTAGAATTCACCCTTATCGCATGTACGGCTAACACGATGATGGGGAGTGTGTAGTACTTGGACTCGGGTGTCTTGTTCCACATGACATGGTGTAGAAGTTTTTCAATGACCTAGAGGAGAAGTATCTCTAGATGCATATTGAGCTTGGGGACGATGGAAGGTACAATGCTATCGAGATTGGTACAATAACCTTTAAGAAGTCATGATCCCCTCTTCACCTCAGAAATATGTCATGTTTTTACTAGGCCTAGAGAAGAATCTCATGTTTATGTAGTAGTTTGGAAAGGCAGTGGCTATGATGTGATATTCACTAAAGAGAAATAATTTCTAAGAAACATAGCTACTAGGCGAGGTGAAGTAGATCGGGGTTTGTGTGAAGAACTTTATATAAACTTGATGTGGAAGATTGTGTTTCATTAAGCGATAAGGCATAGAAAGTGCGAGAGTCATGATGCTGGTGAATTACGGCTTAGGAGATTGGGCCATTTGCATCATGGTGCATTAAAAAATATGCAACAAATAACCACTTGCCTCCCTAAAGGACCACTTTAGGAGAAGGATGTACGGGTTACTTGCCAAGTATGTAAAATGCACATTCCACGATCAAGATAACAAAGCACATGTAGTCTTGGAAAGAGTTCCTTCGATGTTTATGGACCTTTCTCGACAACCTCCATTACCGGACATAAATACTTTGTTATTTTTATTGATGATTGATCGAAGTGTTGGATCTTCTTTATGTGGAAGAGTATGAGACATTCAAAAAAATTATAATTCAAGGCACTAGTTGAGAAAGAGACCAGCAAGAGGTGAAGGCTCTTAGGAGTAATGATGGAGGTGAGTATGTTTTGAATGACTTTAAGGAATTTTGTACGAAATAAGGAATTCGAGAGAGAAGCGAAAGCTCCCCACAACCCATAGTAGAATGGAGTAGCTAAGAAGAAGCTGGAACATTGTAGGAGCTACGAGAGCCATGCTACATGACCAAGGCCTCCACTTGCATTTGTGGGAGGAGGCATGTAACACAACGATCGACACTTGAGCAGAGAGTCCTCATCAAATTCTTGGTATGATTACACTAGAGGATGCCTTCTCGGGGAGAAAAAGTAAGATGTGTCTCATTTCAAATTTTTTCGAGCCTCTGCTCCTTTGCCATGTCCCAAAGCTCGAAAGAAACTTGAGTCGACAACGGAGTTGGGAGTTTTTGTGGGTTACATTGAAACTCCACAAAATTACCAAGTGTACTTACCTTCCCCATAATTAAATTTGTGAAGGGATGCAAAGTTTGATGAGGAGAAAGCAATGAGATGCTCTCTTGAGACAAAGCTGCAAATCCCACCAAAGAGGAGCTTTTGGCTCGAAGGAGGAGCCTTAGAAAGTTGTGGAGGAGCCACAAATGGAGGATCAAGAGGAGCGAAGTGGAGACATCCGATCAAAAGGACCATCCATAGAAGGAAGAAAAAATAACCGGGGAAGCGAGATAGATTGGTGCGGGATGCGAGGGAGAATGTGGGAGGATGAAAGGGTACACTAACTACCGCGTCTAACGGCGGAGCATGTAGAGACGAGCCATTCTATTTTGAGAACGATTGAGCAGGCGATTTGGAAATAAATTATTAATAAAAACAAAATTATAATTGGTCAAATAAATTATTCCGGAAAATCACATCATAAATTATAGAATCGATTTGGAACTACCAAGTATAATTCATTATAGGGAGAATAATGAACTATAATAAATTAATTATTCCTCTTAATATAATAAATTAAGAGAAATCTAATTTTTATTTTATTTTACATTTACTTTTATTATATTTTAATTAAATTAACATTTTATTTTATTCTTATTATTGCTTAATATATTATTTTAAAATATCTCATTTAATTTGTCACTACAACATTTCTTCATATTACAGTGTAAAATGTGCGTGAACTGTATGATTTTTTTTTAAATGTGTCTCCATTAAAAAAAAAAAACAAAAAAAAATTATATATACAATATTCATAAAATGAAAAAAAGAAAAAAAAAAGAAGAGGAGAAAGATTCAAAATTAAAATAGTCACAACCTTTCAAAATGGATCTAAAACGTCTCAGAATGAGAAGCTAAAATTAAGGATAAAAAAATATGTTAATTTCTATTTCTACCTCTTTTTTTTAAGTTACATAATATAACAAAACACCGAGTGAAGGGCTACCAAATAAATTGCCTTGGAAATCTGTATTAACGAAGGAAACTCCATTAATATGCATTAACATTGTTTGGGTTCTGTGGGCGTGTGTAATTTAATGAAGGCTTGAATGCTCGGTGGATTTCACCATCTTGTATTATGTTTTAGGTGGAGCATTCTAATTTTGCAAGTACAATTTAATGAAGGCGTGAATGCTCGGTGGATTTTGCTATCTTAGGCAGAGGATAATTTTTCTCTAGACGTACAATGAAAGCACCTGCCACATTTAAAGTTGCAACGGCCAACCTTTGAATTGGATTCCAAATTTCGAATTAATTTAGCAAATAATTCTATGAAGTGATCATGATCAAAAGACAATAATAGAAGCCTATTTGCTTCAAATTATTCGTTGAATTTTGAGCTATGTTGTGAATAATAGGAAGAGTGACGCTGGCTTCCATTAATTTTTTTCTCGATAAATTCTTCTCCATAGTCTACTACAAGAAACATGAAAAATGAAAATTCCCATAGTCTACTACAAGAAACATGAAAATTCCTATAAAATTCCCATGAGACTGATCACTGTAAGTACAACAACCAAGATTTGGCTATGTTCACCTTGTCCCTCTACATTGGCCTTATTTCTTCACTGTTTGCATCTCGAAATATGGGCTCAAGTTCAGCATTATCGGTGGAGGTATCAATTTAGTATAGTGACATCTTTGAAGGTCGGTGCCTCATTATTAGGGATACAATGATTAGAGTGGGAATTAGCTTCACAAATCAGGTAGGTTATTTATTTATTTATTTTTCATATTGTGAAAGAATTTTTGTTCATGGAAAAGCTTGCAAAGCTTGCAAGTAAACATTAGCTTAGTATTTTGGCTTTAACCTAATTTTTGGCTTTAACCTATATTTTTTCCAATTTCAATGATTTGAGATTACAAAATTTTTATTATCCACTTAAATTGATTTTGGGAAAGTGTTTTTCGTCCAAGTTTGAAAAGTTGCAAGTAAACATGAGCTTAGTATTTTGGCTTTAACATATATTTCTTTCAATTTCAATGATTTGGAATTATAAAATTTTTACTATCCACTTAAATTGATTTGGGAGAAGTGCTTTTCGTCTAAGTTTGAACTAATTGGGTTTGCAGAAATTTTATTTTGGATCTGAATGACTTGGGTTTTCATATTTTTTTGATAATTTGGATACAAAGGAATTCAATTTACATTTGACAGGAAAATGCTCGTCTTCTTTGGACAGCCATTGTGACAAGGAATAGTAGCTCAGGCCTAGGTTATGAAGTTGATTGGCAAGCATAATACAGTTGAAAAATCTAGAATGTCGTCTAAAAATTTATTTATTTTTGTTTTTTTTCTGGAAGAAAAAAAGTTATTTTATTAATGATAATAAAAGAATACACAAATCATGTAACCTTTTTTATTTTTTTGCATATAGCAAAGTTTTTCCATAAAACTAATCTATCACTTGACTATATTCCATGTGCCTCTAAGCCATTTTCACACAAAAGAAAACTGATATTACATTCTCTATCTAGATTGTCTGTAAGTCCATATACAAAATATCAAAATAGTTCTTTACAAAATATCAAAACAATCCTTACCCACAACCTTTATGAAAATGTTAAGGATCCATATGGCACCTGGATCTTCTTTCTTATGAGTAGTTTATGCTCCGGTTGAATGTCATGTAACATGTCATGTAACACCGTTTAAAGACTGAGTAGAAGAACTTACCACTTTTCTTTAGAATTTCTCTTTTAGATAAGATGTCAGTAGACCCATTTTTCTCCCTATATATGACCGGTCGTGACCCTTTGAAAATCTTTGATCACACTATGAATATGCTACATCCAATTGATAAGAGTAGGCGACATGAAACTGTTGTTTCCTTTAATCCATTCAATGATGCCTTTTGCGTCCCCAAAGCTCTGATCTGAATGCAGTCAACACCAAGCCATTTAGCTACTGTCAAAACTCTCTATAAGGCAATTAATTCTGCTCGCTCCCCATAAGACAATTAATTCTGCTCTACTGTTCATGCCCTCCGCTCCCTCCCACCAGAAGTGATACCATTTATCCATTTATCTTTGGAGATATAAACAACTGCACCACAACTATATTTCCTCCCTCCAGGGGCTTCATAAAAAAATCTCACCCAAAAGAATTCCACAATTGTCTTATCTTAAGAGTTCTATATTTTTTATTCTTTTTCAAAGGTCCAACTTCTTTAAAGTATGTCCCAATCTTAATGATGTCTACAGGTAAATCTAGCCATTTAGCATCAAAGAAGATAACATAATGTAATAATGTAATAATGTAGTGTATAGTTTTCTTGCCTTCTGCTCCATACTGAAATTCCACTTTCCTTTCAATATTAAGAAGTTGGCAGGAAGTGGAAAATTTTATAACATTACTTATTAGTTTTTTTTTTAAATTTAAAAATGTGTTTATGGTTTGTATGAAATTTAATTTTAAATTTTTTAAATTTATATTTTATGAAATGAGGTTGAAAATAAGAATCACAGATAATTATATATATATATATATATATTTTATAAGAAATTCACCAACATTCCACCCATGAGATTATCTCTTTGTCCATTTCATCAATGGAAAAGTGAAGAACAACTACAGAAGTAAAATTTGGTAAAGCATTAACTCATTCTAACGTATGCATCAAACTCGTGACCTTTTAAACCACTCTTGAATCATAAAAGTATTTTATTGAAATATTATGTTTGCTTAATGTTAGGTCGAACACATATTATGAGTGATCACAATTTTTAACTCAATCTCAATTTCCCAGACCTCAATTTTCTTTGAGTTAGTAGCCCATATCACTTATGGCAGAAACCGCACCCCAATACATATACCGGATATTATTAATCTCAGCCACAAATCATCTCAATTTCGTTGGAAGTGATATATTGAGATATTAATTCCGTTATGGTTAACATGGGTTGCTATGATTTAGCTTTCAACTAATTTATGATTTAGGTTTCAACAAATTTCATTCACCCACTGCAACTTTGTAGAGAATTGAGAATATGAAATATATAGCGATCTTGCTGTCATGTGTATATTATATTTATAAAATGCACACACCTCGATCTTGTTAAAATATATAATTACTTTCTCATGCAGAAGTTAGACAGATAGTTAACTGAATGAGTTGAGTTGAGTTGCAGTTAGATTTGGTAAGTGAGTTAAAGAGCAAGTTAAGTGAGTTGATTAAGTTCAGTTATGAGTGACAGTGTGTGCATGTGAATTAGATTAAATACCCTTCACGGGTTCATTGTTTTAAGAGAGTAAGAGAGAAAGAGATTCAGAGTTTTATGATTAATAGAAGAGCAGCAGCTCATTGTTTATGTGTGAAATCTTCGTGTTATTATGTGATTGAATCCTCTGCCTTTCCAACAAATTGGTATAGCTAGGTCACAGAGAACGGAAGAAAAACGGATTAACAATCATCCGTGAGAGAAAAAAAAAAAAATTCGCGTTATCACGCCACTGTTAATTAACGACAGAGCGTTATAACGCTGAACCCCACTGTATAGAACCGCGTTAAAAATGAAAAACTTTAACGCGATTCTGAAGCACGCGGGGATCTTGAAGTTTCGGTGCGTTAAGGCACTAACGCACACAAGTGTATCGGGAGGTGCGTTACCACGCTAGCACAAGGGTGCCGGAGGTGCGTTAGCACGCTAGCGGCGTTAACGACTTGAAAGTCAACGTAAGGTGTTTTGAATACTTACGATTTTTTAAGAGGCATTTGAAAAGGGTTTTTCATTAAGAGTTTTAAAAAAAAAAAAAAACAAGGTGCTTCTCATAAAAGCACGTGAAGAGTTTTTGGTTTGAAAAGGAGTTTTTTTTTAAAAGGGACGTTTAATAAGGAGATTATAAAAAGGCTTTAAGAGGTGGATTTTTATATTAAAGTTTTTTTTTAAAAAGGGTATTTTTTATATAAAAGATTTTTTTTTCATAAAAGATTTTTTTTATATAAATAAATAAAACCTAGGGTAGGGTTTTATTTCAATGTATCGTCTTTTTGGAACTTTGCAAAGCATATCAAATTTTTTTAGGGTTTCAGCAGTAAACTTGTGTTTGAAGAAAGATGGCTACAAGCAACTTCCAGCCACAAATTCCTTCTTTCACAGGGAAGGATTATGACGTGTGGGCCATTAAGATGGAGACTATGCTCAAAGCGCATGATGTATGGGATCATGTCAAGTATGGGTTTGCAGAACCTAAAGATGATGCAGAAGAACGAGCCCTCAGTAATGCAGAGAGGGAACAGTGGAAGAAAGATAAGCGGAAGAATGCGCAAGCATTGCTTCTGATCCAGCAGGGAGTAGATCGAGCCGTGTTCCAGAAGATCATGATAACCTGAAATGGTAAAAGACAGTTGTGGCGACAGCTGTCAAAATTATGGCAAAAGTTAATATTGATGCGTCTGAAATATAGGAGGGTGAAGTTCTGCAGATGAAGGAGACAGAAGACATTGATTCCTTCATGAATAGGAACATGTCTGTCATCAATAGGTTAAAAATATATGGAGAAGGTGTTAAAGATCAAACAGTGATTGAGAAGGTTCTTCGATCCCTATCTACCAAATTTGATGTTGTGGTAGTAGCCATAGAAGAAGCAAAGGACTTGGAAAAACTGACAATTGATGAGTTGATGGGATCCCTTCTATACTTGCTGACAGGATAATGATAAGAAGGTCCACTTTGAAGCATTGGTAAAGTCCATATTTCATGAAGAATGCAGGAAAGTGATCGATAAATGATTTAAACGAAATTTAACTATGAGTCATAGAGATGGCGAGCGATCTGGTATCTTTATGACGGCGTGTGAAGCACCATAGCAGTCGAAAATTTGACTCAAATCTAAAGTGGTTACTTTTACTGTGGAATTTGGTCATTGTGTTCGTGATTGTAGGAAGAAGGTGAGGTCGAAACCAATCGGAGAATAGCATTGATACGAAGGAGAATCTTGCATTTCATGTTTCCAGCACCCTTTTCATGCGTGCAACTTGATACGATAGATGGCTATTAGATAGTGGTTGCAGTAACCACATGACAGGCAACAAGGATTTGGTTGCTAATTTGGATGTCACAGTGCAGACAGAGGTCAAGTTGGGAACAGACAAGACTGTGGCTGTAGATGGCAAATGAGTGGTCAACATTGTGACCAAGCAGGGGGAGCCAAAGACCATATCAGAGGTATACTATGTCCCTGGACTCAAACACAATCTGATTAGTGTTGGTCAATTGATGCAGAAAGGATACAAGATTACGCTAGGGAACATGATGTATTATTCGACAAATCCAAACAATGATAAATTGCAAGAGTCGCAGATGTGAGAGCAGACTCTTTTCTCTCGTATGAACTACAATGATAAGTTGGTTCTTTGTACATGTTAGAGTCACATCTTGGTTATGCTTACAAAGGTTTGGACTGCATTTCCGAGTTTAAGATTGTGAACGGATCGTGGAAGGTTTACCTCCCACTCAAGGAGCCACTGCTATGATGTAGTGTACATCTTGAAAGCAACGCGAGTAATTTTCAAAAGGAGTTTCTTAGTGAGAAACCGCGATTGCGTTACGCCACCAACGTGACGGATCTGAAGATAGATGATTGTGAAGTTGTTGCTTCCTCACCTTGTGATGATTATAGTAGGAAGACTTGGGTTTACTTTTTGAAGCAGAAGTCTGAAACTTTTGCAAAGTTCAAAGAGTTCAAAGCTTTGGTAGAGACCCAAAGTGATCGACAGATCAAGGTATTAAGATCTGATCGTGGTGGCGAATATGATTCAAAGGCATTCCATGAGTACTGCAAACAACATGGAATCAGAAGACAGTTTACGACCAGATACACACCATAGCAGAATGGTGTAGCAGAGAGGAAGAACCGAACAATCATGAACATGACAAGAAGCATGTTGAAAGCGAGACACCTGTCTAACGAGTATTGGGCAGAAGCAGTTGCATGTGCTGTTTATGTGATAAACAGATCTCCTACAAAGAGCGTGATGAACAGAGTTCCAGAAGCAGCATGGTCAGGTATGTCTTGCAGTGTATCTCATTTCAGAGTTTTTGGATGTGTAGCCTATGCACATGTGCCTAAGCAAATAAGAGGCAAATTAGATGATCAAAGTGAAAAATGTATATTTACTGGTTATAGTGAGTAGTCAAAAGCTTACAAATTGTATAACCCTGTCACAAAGAAGACAATCATTAGCAGAGATGTTGTGTTCAAAGAACAAGCGTCATGGAATGGGACCATAGACACACTAACAGATGCTCAAACACCATTGATGGAGGATGATGATGTAGAAGAAGAGGAGCAGCAAGAACCAAGAGAGCAGACACCAAACAGAGTCACACCAGCAAGGACTCAGAATTTGAGCAGCATTAGATCTTGACAGATCCTAGATCCAAATTATAATAATAGGCCAGGCTACAGAAAAAAGGAGTAAAGTTTGAAGGATATTTATGATGATTTGGATGTTAGTTCAAATTTTGCATTGTTGGCATTCCAACCTTCTTCGTTTGAAGAAGCAATCAGAGATGATAATTGGGTGCAAGCCATGGATGAAGAGATCAATTCAATTGAAAAGAATGATACATGGGATTTGGTTGATTTGCCAAACGATAAAAATCTCATTGGTGTGAAGTGGGTATACAAGACCAAAGTGAATGAAAAATGTGAGATTGACAGATTTAAAGCAAGACTTGTAGCAAAAGGATTCACCATGACAGCAGGAATGGAGCTTTGGAGCTTGCCTGCTCAGGCAGCGATTGAATCTGAGTAGAAGCAGTTCTAGCGAAAGCAGCTCAGAACAAGTGGAAAGTATATCAGATGGATGTCAAATCAGCCTTCTTGAATGGAATTTTAGAAGAAGAAATTTATGTGCAGCAGCCTCCAGGTTATGAAATTGAAGGACAAGAAGATAAAGTTTACAGATTGAAGAAAGCGCTCTATGGACTGAAACAAGCACCTAGAGCATGGTATAGCAGAATCAACAGTTATATGATCAAGAATGGATTTTGCAGAAGTAGCATTGAGCCTACCTTATACACAAAGGTAAATGAGCATGGAAAGATTTTGATAGTTTGCTTATATGTTGATATGATTACTGGTGATGTCTTAAAAATAGATGAATTTAAACCACATGATGAAAAAATTTGAGATGACGAAATCTAGGTCTCCATAGAAATCTTTTCACTTGGCATTGAGATTGAGCAATGAAAAACTTTGTTGTCAGAAAATAATGCAACAGATTTGCTGAAAAGATTCAGGATGGATAATTCCAAACCTGTACCTACACCAGTTGCAACAGGTACCAAGTTAAGTAAGGATGATGAAGGGGCAGATGTCAATCCAACTATATTCAAAAGATTGGTTGGCAGCCTCATGTATCTCACAGCGACAAGACCAGATATTATGCAGGGAGTGAGTCTGATTTCCAGATTCATGGAGACTCCAAAAGAAACACATTGGAGTGTTGGAAAAAGAATTCTGAGATACATAGCAGGAACCAGAGATTATGGCATAATGTATGCAAGTACAGAAAAGAAAGAATTGATTGGATATACAGATAGTGATTTTGCAGGAAGTTTGGATGATCGGAAGAGCACATCCGGTTATGTGTTCCATCTTGGTTCAGGAGTGATAGCATGGGCATCTAAGAAGCAGCCTATTGTTACACTATCATCAGCAGAAGCAGAATATGTAGCATCGACTTCAGCAGCATGTCAAGCAGTATGGTTAAGAAGAGTATTGGATGGACTCAAGCAAAAACAGCAAGGATCAACAGCAATATACTGTGACAACACATCAGCAATAGCACTATCCAAGAATAGTGTGTTTCATCAAAAGAGCAAGCATATTGATACGAGATATCATTTTATTCGAGAACTTGTCAACAATGGAGAAGTTCACTTGAAGCCATGTAGAACGAGTGATCAATTGGCTGATATCTTTACAAAGCCATTAGCAGTAGATTTGTTTCAGTTTCATAAAAGAAACTTGGGTGTTGTAAGCCTAGCTGAGACATAGACCAGCAGGCATGTTTGAGTTGTCATGAGTTATGTTTTAGTTTAGAGGTCGTAATTAAGGGGGAGTGTTAAAATATATAATTACTTCCTCATGCAGAAGTTAGACAGATAGTTAACTGAATGAGTTGAGTTGAGTTGCAGTTAGATTTGGTAAGTGAGTTAAAGAGCAAGTTAAGTGAATTGATTAAGTTCAGTTATGAGTGACAGTGTGTGCATGTGAATTAGATTAAATACCCTTCACGGGTTCATTGTTTTAAGAGAGTAAGAGAGAAAGAGATTCAGAGTTTTATGATTAATAGAATAGCAGCAACTCATTGTTTATGTGTGAAATCTTAGTGTTATAATGTGATTGAATCCTCTGCCTTTCCAACAGATCTGAGGCAATACTGCAAGAATTCTCGTGTAGTCAACTGGTTTAGCCTCGATTTAGGTATAATGACTTAGGTTTTGATTGCAAGAACAGAAGGCATATCATTGAGTCATATATTTGCTGCGAGTCTGGATAAGTCACCATTCCCACTGCTTTACATTACATTAGATGGGAATCATTCCAATTCCAAAACCTAAGGAGAGGGAAATTGCAAATGAGATTTGAATCAATCAAGACTACGACGGGTCAAGAAGAGGCGTTGTCACAAGGATGACTACCAGATTCAAATCCACAGCCTTGAACAACTTTAACTCCTCCAAACTATCCACGCAAACCCTAAGACTGTGTGGCTCTTGATTCTTTCAAGCAGAAAGAAGAACATGACGTGGCCTGTGATATATTACCCTTCCCATCCTCTTCCGCATCTTTTGGCTTTTGCCTCCTTTCTCTTTGTCTTTCGTCACATCTCCTCCTTTAAGTGATGATGATTTGTTATCGATGTTGTTCATGGGAACCATATCTTCTATATTGAATTTCCACTCGCTCTCCAATCGAGGTTGAGGGCATGCAAAACACAAAACACTTAGTCTGCAATGCAAATCCAATCAATTAGATCTGAATCAATATCTAACAGTAACCCTATAAATCAAATATACAAAATTGTTACCAAAAAAAATTGTCGTTGGTGGCAGATGAAGACCTTAGGGGAGTTATTAGTTGAACCAGGACCTGCTGTTTCTGATCAGAACATGATTTTGGAGGCTTGTCATCATCGCCCGAGTACTCCGCCTGATCACACGCCAGGTCTGCAGCAATCATGTGGAAATCCATATAATCTATCTGCGTTGAAAGAGATCCAACTTACACCATATGTCTGCTAAAAATTCATTGCCATAATCATGCCAAATCACAGGCTTTTATGTTATTTGTTTCCTCAAAAACGCAACAGCTGGAAAGGAAACAACGATCCACTGTTTTGGGATTTGAAATACAAGAGGTTGAGATAACGATGAAGAAAAAGGAGATAGTAAACCGCGGTAGTAGACAACTCCAAACGCGAGACAGTTGGGGCCCCTTGTTTTGCATTGTTTTGATATCATTTCAGCCCACCTCCGCCCAGTAAACTACTCGCTTCATGTAAGTTTAAAGTAGACTCAGCATAGTTATGAATAAATCATTTTATTCTCCGTAATTGTGGATTTTTTTTAATGATTCAAATTTTCAGTTTTCCTTTTTATTTTTTCAAAAGTATTATAGTAACTTAAATCATTTTGATTTTTATTCTTTTTGAAAAAAATTAATAATTTTAAAATGAGTCAAAAGAGCAAAGTTCTTAATATTGATGAACTCTCACTTTCAACTAATTCGTACTGAATTTAGAGGTATTTTTGACTGGATAAAGGGGCAATAATGAATACCCTTTATTCCAGGTTAAAGCTAAACTCTTTTGCAGATCATATTTTAGTGTAATAAAATATGATAATAAAAGGGTGGGTTGGGTTCTGTTACATAATCTAGAATCATGTTCATCTTACATGCGGCCCATGATCATGTGATTTAAAATCATGTTCAATTTACTATTTTAAAGATCGATCATTTAAAAGAAGTTATGCGGTTTGTGTTTGAATATTTTAAATAAGTGAAAATATTGTTTGATTTCATAGTGAATATTTTAGATAAGTGAAAATTGTATTATACTTGTCTAAATGTCTACAATGATTTTATGGTGTTTGATTATTTTAAATAAGTGAAAATATTGTTTGACTTCATAATATTGAATATTTTAAATAAGTAAAATATTGTATTATATTGATTCAATGTTCAAGTGTTTCAATTATATATTATAGTATCTCAAATGTTTAAGTGTTTCAATTATATACATTATAGCATCTTAAAGTTCTGAGTATAGCTAATTTACTTTTTCAATTCACTCATTGATGTTATAAGGTATTCTTTTTATTTTTCCATCCCATAGTTAGATATGAGAAAAAATTATTTTGAGCAAATTATTTTTTTCTTCAAGTTGAATTTCTATTCAAAAAGAAAATTTGAGCAAATCATCCTGACCATGTTAGTTTTCACTCAACTTCCTCTAAAAATATTTTTGTATATCCTTTAGTTTTATATTTATTGAGAGGGACTCTAATTTTAAGAGCTCATAATAATTATGTTCACTAGTTAACCTCTCCACTTATGTCTTTAATGAGATGTTTTCTTCCTAATAATGATGATACATTTCTTTACTTTTCATTTCATATTGTTCCTTTATGAACTATCATTTTTTGACATTATTGATTCAATCTAGTTTTTATTGGTGTTGTAATTGTATATTTAGGCTAATAGGCCTTTTCATTTGAATCAACTCTTTTTTTTTTCGTCAACCAATTCATTCTTGTAATGACACATGTGAGTAATGACACATGTGTGCAACAAGGTGGTCTCCCGTTAGTTACACCGATAGCGTAATGAGGGTTAATCAATAGTTTAAAGCCCTGACATGTTCCTGTTTGACGTGGCATTCCGATTTAGATGTTCGGAAGAATCTTCAAAGCCCACATGTCTAGGTCGCAACTCCACTAGGAAAATGGTTGTTGAGACTCGGTCATATGGAAGAGCTTATCATACAGGTTTTAATGTGAAAATTATTATCGCGTTTGTCACCCTGGAGGAGCATGCTGCCATGCGATTGCCATTGAATTTGCTGAAACATGAAATAAATGCTTACCAGTTTTCTTACGGCCTCAAATGCGACAACAACTCGACTGGAATGCACACTAATTCTGTGCGAGTGTAACCTTATAAGACTGCATCGACCCTTTCTCTTCTCGAATACCCTCTATTTACAGGAAATCAGTGGCTAACCGAGAAAGAAGGAGATTAAAGGAGTGCATTTAGTCATGAGAACAACCTTGGGATTGGCGCTTTTGGGTGCAGTCGTACACCATAAGATTAGTTCACGATCATAAATTTCATGAAGAATTCAAGACGTGTTGAAACTTCTAGTAGAGAGCACACAAATGTCAAGTAGAGAGCATAAGGGTTTGAGTCTAATAGTAACATTATGCCAGTATTGAAATATTTATGATGCACGATTCAACAACTTGCTGAAAATATGGAACCTCACGATGACAACTTGTTGAAAATGTAATATTCCCAAATGGGGAAAGCGGCAATATATCACATAAACATGGAAAGTAGCAGTGAATACATCAATACACCATTACATAAGACAAATGTACAACTATCTTATTAAATATATCATAAAATAATTAGGCACAAGGTCTTGAGGATCAAGTCACTCAAGCAATGGGAAACAAGCCTCCAATAGGAAAATATGCTAATACATGAGAAATACTACCATACAAGTGCCATGAGCTATGACAACGCAGTTTTAGGGTATAAACTGCGGCATAAATATAGATCAATATAGATCTTCTGTTATATGGCTCAAACAATGCTAGGAGTGAAGATCTAGACTCCTAAACATCTTTCCAAGAGAACTCGGGAAGGGTTTTCGGAAATGCCCAAAAGAACAAAATGTCGGAATGCAACCCTAAGACTGAATAACAGCTGCTACTGAATAACTGGATGGAGATGGCTGAAGATGATATATATAGAATGAATAGATCTCCTCCAATAGATCCTTCAAGTGAAAGGTTGATCCTAACACTGAAGATCTCACCCTCCAAATCAAGCATTGAAACCTCCACTGCAAATGCTCACTGAAATAATGCAGTCGAAGAGGGAATCTGCATTGTAGATGATGGGAATAGGTTGGCCTGGTGCCAAGATGTGAAGTAAAGCATAATAACCTCCCTTGTTGATCTCCCAATGAGAAGAATGCTTCATCCCCTGAAAGACTAGCTCAGAAAGTGGGTTTCTCAACCCTCCACTGCAACACCCTGCAACACAACACAAATATGAATAGAACCTGTACTGTAGCTGAAGACTAAAGCTTGGCAAGAATGCCAGATATGTGGAAAGGATAGTACAATGCTCTTCCAAGAGGCTACCTCAAGGGAAGAGGTGGGATCCCCGCCCGGGAACACCCTGTGCTAAACAACACTACAAGATCAACTAAACAGTTGAAGGATGCAAAAAGTCATACAGACCACAAAATCAATAATCAATAACATAACCCACTATGGCTGCCTTGCCCTCCTTATAAACAATGTGAGCCTTCTCACATTGGGTCCCACTCATTAGGGTTTCCACTATCATGGAGTCTTCCTTCCATTCACACTGTGCTATCTCTTATTGATGATCCACTCCCTCCATACCAACGTTGTTGACTTGGTCAAACTTGACCTTGTCCACATGCATTAGCCCTTGTTCACACATGAGGGTGATTTATTCAACTATGAACATGATTGCCTTTCACATTAAGAGGGATTTTATGCCTACTAAAGAGATTTATGGGCCTCCCTACCCATTTATTCATTTGACTAAATGAAAAGAGAAAAATTAATATTCCAATTAGCTGCATGCTAATTTAAGAATATTACAGTCCTCCCCTCCCAAATGTTGCTTGTCCTCAAGCAACTGCAAGGATAGAACTGAAGAGTCTCCTCTCCTCCTCCTGTAGCATCCTCATATGATAAACTCCCCCAAGGAACAAGATGTTGTCTCATCAATAAATCTCCAAGTTGCCTGTCCCAAGTATGCAAGTTAGATTTTGGTGACCATCCCAAATAGCTATCATCTTGAAGAAGTAAAATACCCATGGAGGCAAAAATGTGATGTCTAGAGGCCTTCTTGAGGCATGGAATCTGAAATATATTGGGAACTATCATTCCCATGTGAAGCATCCATCCCCAAGCTATCATCCATACAAAATGAGTCACCCTCCAACATGGAAACTCATGAAAGATCTCCTCCACCTTAGGCTCCTGCAGAGTAGGTTGGCTGCATAGCTGAACATGATGGATCAAATTTTCCATCCCACGTTGTCTCCCTCTCCACTTATGATAAGTGTAGACCTACTGCTAAATTTGGGCTGCAATAATGTTGCCTTCATGAAGCAAAAAGTAAATTGGATCCTCAAAGACCCACTCTTTGGTTCTTGCCTGAATCATCCCATATAAAATGAATATAACATTATCATCATATGAAATCCAAATGAGAGAGATACTGAAGGTTTAAAATAGTGCTGGAAGGTACCAACAGTCTCCCAAGTAGTCACAGCGCAGTTTTACCAACTGCAATTTCAAAACATGATGTGGCAAGTTGTCTCCCAACAAATTGCTAGTTGTGCATGTCATCTCATCCACTAGTAAATACTAGATGGAATTGTTTATCAACTGAGCATACAAAGGATAGTGCAACACTTGCCCAAAGCCATACAAGAGATGGCTATCCCCATCACTAATGTTGGTCCCAAAATGACCATGAAGCCCAAATAGAGGCTTTCCCTCTTGAGGAGCAATGCACTTTATAGAGATGGTAAGAGAATGCAAATACTGTGTTAGATAATCAATAAATGAAAAAACGTAATTCTTATCATGTACTGAGAGTAATTTGATAATAAGATCCATGAATGAGCCCTCCATAGTGGTATGACATATCTCCATGAAAAGGACTGAATCATGTGCTACATGCAAAGCATTCTTCTTATTCTTGGAGATCCAAGTCAAGAAGATTATATCATGGTAATAGATGTCTCCATCCACTACTTCATCATTATCATCTCCTACTTGTCCATCAAGCACATTATATATGATGTGGTCCTGGGAACACTCCATCAACAAACCCAAGTTCCCAAGTGAAAGCGTTGTTGGCCTTTGGAATAAGGCTCCTATCATCTCATAGCTCCATTCTTTAACATGCCAAATGTCAAAGTCATCTACCATAATGCTGCTATATATGGGAGATTCCTTCCAAAGTGGAAGTACCTCCTGATCCTCCAAAGCTAAGGAGTAGCCCCTTTGCACCATGATAGTGCCATCACCTACTCCTGCAACATCATGCAAATTATGGGAGAAAATTAGCCCATTTCCAAATCAACATCAACTCTTGTTGCCTCCCCCCACCATCACCATATAAACTATGGAGAAAAAACATGATGGTTGATATGAAAGATATCATATCACTCCAGTACACCCAAACTCCTTGTTGCCATATGATGCAAGTTTCATGCCAAGTTCCATCCACCAACATACCCTTTGAAGAACGATATGTCACATGATGGCCAAACTCTTTCAAGAGCAGCCAACGCAACCATGCCTCCTACTGCCTTATGTCATAGATATGCAAGTGGCTCACCAACCCCTTATTCACCATCCACACCCATTCATCTAAATGTGGGTGTCTCCTACCATGCTCCATCTTGGTACTCCTCCAATGGAGAATACCATCCTCCCAAATCAGATTTCTATCTTTGCATTTCATGGGATGTTGAAATGCAATCTCCTGGAGATCTCCAAGTGAAGACCACTCATCAATGACTATGTTGAATCCATAAGGATCCAAATATACTGAAAGCAAAGTATTCTCATTTAGTTGTGAAATGATCATCAATAAAGATCCATCACAACAATGAAAGATAAGATGTTTCTCATCTATCATCCGCCCATCCAATGTCACACAAGTGTGTTGGTCATCAGAATGTCTCAATATTAGTAGGGCCCCCAACTCATCACTGCTGCTCAATGACAGTGCTGTTGATCTCCATAATGGTGCACCTGCTGTCTCAAGATCATGCTCAATGCTAAACATATAGTTCTGCATTGGACTATTTGGGTCAATGCTCATCCTATCCTCCAAAATTCTCCACTCCAACCCCAAGAGTTGTGTGCAACTAAACAATGATATAATAGGATGACTATATATCTTCTTCTTGAAAAAATAAAGGGTCCTCAGCGCAGTGATAATCTACTGCTCCAAATCAGTAATGTACTTTGACCCTAAGCCATGCATTTTCCATGACAACATGCTTCCATAATCCTCCATATGATGTGCTGAAATAACAGGAAATGGAAATATGTGCATACCTTGGTAAAGCTTGGGAATATATTGTACTGCTACAAGGGTTCCTTCCTCTGGTGTGATGGCTTCCCCAATTACTGATGATAATGGCTGCTCTTCTATGGTTGCATCAGCGTTGGTACAAGTCTCCTCCTCCTCATGCATCTCCAGAATAGTGCATGGGACTCTAAATGTCAAGAGATAAAGACCACCTTACAAAGGTTCAATTGTTCTTTCTCCTGATGCAAGTGCTCCTGCTGCAAGTGGTGGTGGAAATTCCTTCTCCTCTGATTTCTTCTTGTCAAACTTCTTGATCAACCTTTGAGTAAAATCTGCATATGCAGTCACTCTTGCGGGTGTTGTTGTGCCTCAATCTAGTCTCCTAAACTAAGTTCATTTAATTGTCAACCAGGATTTGTAAACTGCTGAAGTGAAATGTACCATATGTACCTAGGTGCTTGTTTCCTAGTGCGTTGTATGTAGTGTTTTGTGATGTTTTGGTCTTTTATGTTGATTTATGATGTTTTTGGTCTTTTGAAGTTTTATGTTTACAATGAAAATGCCTAGAAAACTAATGAAAAGAAATTGGTGGTCAAAAACACAGTGGAGCCTAATGTATGGAATGGCAAATGTAATCAAAAACACTGAAACAACATCTAAACTATGACTGAATAGAAACAAGAGCTTGATGATGACTTTTTAAACAAATGACACAAACTAGACTTTGAGAAATGATCACTTAAATATGCAAATTTTCTAACTAGACAATCAGACACTAATAATGATGCAACATTCTATTCTAAACTCATCTATTCATGACTAATTTCTAGTTCTATTCTGCAATTTCAATTGAAGGTCAGAGTCTATTCTTCAAGAGTTATTGGTTTCTTTTCAGGGTAGTTCTGTTGAGGAAAAGCTCTGTTTATAGTGAGGAATTTGCAGAGATATTTCAGACCTTGTAATGATGTTATCTTCTGTTCCTAAAGTTATGGATCACCGATAGTTTTCAGAACAAAAAGATATTTGTAAATAATGAAGGCTGTCTTAGGAATCCTATCAACTAAAATGATCTACTGTGCAAAGGGTGACAGTGTGACTATGAGATATGAATGCAATGAATTGATTTAAACATGAGCTTAAGATGCTTCTAAACTAGAACAATGTTAAAACATAAGCCATCATCAAACTTTGAAATGAAGTAGCTGGACATGAATTAAATGCAAAATGAAACTCCGGAGCATTCTAATTAACATGCACTATCCTATGAAGTTACACAATCGGTTTGTTCATCATGAGTGATATTTTGGAAGAGCTCCTTCTTGTGGAAGAGGTAGAACAATTTTGACTGTGGACTTGTATGCAATTGAAAGCAAATGAAACTAAGTTGTCACATCACAGTTATATCTTGAACTTCTTAAGGATGTCTTGGAAGAATTTCTTCCTGTGGAAGAATGATTAGGACAAGTACAACTGTGATAGTGAAGACTAGAAACTACAACTAACTCCTATAACACTATAGCTATTCATCATTCATTGTTATGATCTGTTGGAAGAATGTCTTCTTGTGAAAGAACTGGAATGAATATAACTACAGTCTCTAGTTAAAAATAAATACAACTCCTATCCTACAGTACCATAGTCATAAAACATTCATCGTTTTAATTTATTGGAAAATTGTCTTCTTGTGGAAGAACTGGAACGAATTATGACTTACAGTAGCTAGTTAAAACAAATACAACTCCTATCCTACAGTACCATAGTCATTAAACATTCATCGTTTTGATTTATTGGCAAAGTGTCTTCTTGTGGAAGAACTGGAACGAATTATGGCTACAGTAGCTAGCTAAAACAAATACAAATCTAACTGATATCCTACAATACCATAGTCATCAATCATTCATCATTTTGATCTGTTGGAAGAATGTCTTCTTATGGAAGAACTGGAACGAATACGACCACAGTATATAAAACACAACAACTACTAATTCAATATGCAAAACGTAAAGACAACTAGGAAAAACTTATCTAGTTTACGCTAAGGAAATCCGTTCAAGGGGCAGGGGCCCTCTACCACTTGACGGAATTCGACTTCACAATTAAATCACGCCTTCAAGATAATTTTGTCTGCTCCATTAACAATGCAATAGTCTGAACATAATGCTCTGTGTCTTAAAAGACGTAACACAGAGTTTTACACCAAAATCTAGCAGCAAATCTACACAAAATTTCTAACTAAGCTCTCGGCCTATTCAAGAGTTTTTAAAGTAAATGTAAGTAACAATAATTACAATAATTTAGGAATGATGTCTTCCTAATCCAAATCATCTTAGGAGTCTTTAAGGTGGCTGCGTAAAAGAGAAAAGACACCTGGACTGTAATAGTCCTAGTAGGAGTCTTCTTTCACAAAATGTGTTCCCACGTGCATAACCGTACACAGACTTCATTTCCTCTTCCATGACAAGCAACACACCATGTAGGCATGACGTGGATCATGCCCATATGCGTTTTTCCTCAAGAGGCCACCTGGAACATGCTCAAACATAAAGGTAGCTGCAGAATCTCCGGTTAGCTACAGAATGCCTGCATTCTGCAGCTAGTTCCGGTCAAAATGTTTAACAATGGCAACAATCACAAAATTCAACAAGTCAGTTATGTAAACCATTCTAGAAGTAATTTTAACTATTTTTATTGATCAATTGGGTTTAAAATGGAAATGGACAAGGGAAAAAATGAGGTAAAATGAGGTGAAGGAAAGCACAAATTTGAGGCTCAACATACCCCCACTGCTGTCTCTTTGCATGTCCTCATGCAAATTATCCTATGAATTCTGAGGCTTCTGCAAGGACATCTAATCCCCTTCTTTTCCTTTTTCTGCATGCTAAAGGCCTTCTGGGTTTCCCGATCACAAGTTTGAACCTGAGGTTTGTGAGTGCTCTGATCAACTTTCTGTTCCTTGTCTTCATCTTCTCATTGGTTCTCTCCACTTTGTCTATATGCAGGGATAAGGTTGAGTTCATGTCAGTCTTGAGCTTGATTTTATCTTTGAGAATTTCATTCTCATTTCTGATGTGTCTATTCAACACTTCCAACTCATACCTATCCCTCCTCAATATATCAATTTCAGTTAGTGGAGGACTGGGGGTTCTCTCTTCTCTTTCTGAAGCTGTTCTCTCTAGAGTTTCCACATAATCATAGATTTCCCGTTGAGCAGGATCAATCTCAGGGGTGCCTTCATAAAAATCTTCATCATCATACTCTTCCATAGATGTTTCTTCATCTTCAATATTGATTACCCCTGTTGGTTTGATTGATGTTTTCTTTAGTTTTCCTTTTAATCTGTGGCTTCTCCTAAGTTGAGAGGAACCCTCCCCTTTTTCCATAACAGATTCCTTGATTTCCTTCTCTGCCTTGAGTTGACTCTCGATTCTAGTCAACTTCTCCAGAATGACTTCTTCACTGCTTTCTTGAACCGGTTTGTCAATTTTACCTGTTGGAGTCCTCCATCTCCTACTTCTCTTTGTGGCTTGTGGTTCAGGCGATAGTTCTTTTGCTTCCTCAAAATGATTTCTTATTAAGAAATCACCCCATGTATCATTTGATTTAGATAGATGATGCTCAATTAAAATTTTTACTAACCCATGATGATACAGGGTTGTTTCCAAAAACTGAACTCTTCTCTGAACACAGGAAGCCATTTTCTTCAGACTTTGATACAAGAAATATGGTAAATTCAAATCTTCTCCTAGAAAATGCAACATTAGTCTCATATGTAGACATAAAATGTCCCATACCTACCTTCACATGTAACAAATTTTTGTAAAAGAAGTAGTATATTCCTCCATTTGCTCTTCAATGCTGTACTGGGAATTCCCTTCTTGAACACACTAACATCCATGTTTGGTGATTTTAGGATTTGTTTCCATGAGTCATTATGGAATTCCCTATTTTTAAACCATCTTTCCCCAGCTCTGGATAATCCTGTAGCCTCTGCTATAAAAGCTTCATTAACAGAAAACTTAACATCTCCTATTTCAACCTCAGTGCCTTGGAATGATCTAGCAAACGTTTTGGTGACTTCCTTATGGCAACCATTAAACTTTTCCAAGAATTGGAGCCATCCTACTTGTTGTAGCATCTCCTTGCATTGTGGATAACCTTCTAAATATTTTGATCCTATAGGCTCAATCCTTACGATGAAACCCATGATTTTTCACTATCAATTACCACTCTTCTCTATCCACAAAACAATGGCTTTTACTTTCGGATTAAAATGGCTTCAATCTCTAAAAAAAAATGGCTTCAATTTTGGAAGAACATACCTTTGAAATAGCTACAGTCTTAAAAATCTCTGGTTTGTATGCCTCTGCTTGGAAAATGCCTTCGAATCCTCGGACTGATGTACTTCTGTTGAACCTTGGAATGATATGGAAGCAATTTCAATTTTCGGGCTAATGTGTCTCTGATAGACAGTGGTAGATGATTCCAAATTTCTTTTTTTGTGCAATACCTTCGTCTCTGGTAACAGAAGACTTCAAACTTAATCACTGAAAAACGCTTCTGTTTCTAGTAACACCAGACTTCAAACTCAACCTCTGTCTCTAGTAGCAAATGGTATGCTTCAAATTCAACACTACAGCCTCTCTGTCTCGGATAACAATAACTTCAAAACCAGTCACTACCACACCTCTGTCTTTTGGTAATAACAGACTTCAAACTTCAATTACTACCATACCTCTGTTTTTGGTAGCAAAGTCTTCAATTTTAGCATCTCTGTCTTCTGGTAGCAACAGGCTTTAAACTCTTCACGGCCACAATTCTGTGTTGACAGTGCAATGCTCCGAACTTTGTTCTCAGTGATATGCTCTCTGTTCAGTGAGTTCTCACACCGTTATGCTTGCAATGTACCTCTTCTGTTCTGTCCCTCATGATAATAATGCTTCTGCCTTCGGAATGTAATACTGGCTACGGAATGACGTTATGGCAAATGGTCACGGCATAGAGTGGTGAAGTGAGGTGGAGGAATGCATTAATGATTTGAGGAGACAGCGGAGGATTTACGACGGCAGGAAAAATCTTCATCATTAAAGAACTTGGTTAAGAGTCGTGGGAATTTCAAATGATTTGGCCGTTCCACCGCTAAAATGCTATTGGATAGAAAATTTGAATTGGAAGATTTAATACAAAGTCTATAGAGGGTTTTGTTTGGTGTTTGATCAATAAAATAATTAAAACAACTCTTTGAATAATTTCACAACTAAACTATGCTAAATTTTCATGAATTGCCATCGTAATTTAAATTTGTTACCTCTTCCCTTGATGTTTGTGTAGCCTTTGTCTTCTCTGTTCATCTTTGGAGGAATCTTTCACTATTTTCTTGATGTCTTTGATTCATGAATTCTCTGGATCACTTTGTTGTAACTCTGATGTCTGCTGGTTGATGTCTTCAGGATTTGTAGTTGTGAAAAACTATCGGGCTGCAGAAAGGCCGATCAGCTACAGAATGTACACTGAGCTGCAGAATGTCCCTGTAGAACACTTTTATTATGAAAATGAAATGTTTCTGGGAGATGGGTGAAATGTTTATGAAAATGGATGAAATGGATGATGGATTATGAAGTGGATAATGAAATAAGAATGGATTCAGTTCATGGAATGAAGGAACATAAGGGCTGTAGTGCAATTCATGGCATATTTTTATTCTCTTGCAGCAAGATATCAAATTCTATGTTTTGACATGAGAATGAAGTGAATGGAAGATGGAGTGAAATGAATGAAATGGAATGGAGTGAAATGAATGAAATGGAATGGAGTGAAATGAATGAAATGGAATGGAGTGAGATGTGAATGATGGATGAGATGAAGTATGGATGGATAGTGAATGGAATGAGATGAAATGAATCATAAGTACTATGGCACTGAACTTATGATTTTTATAACAACGGCTTAGAAACAAAAATGGGAAAAGTTAGAGTGTCAGAGAAACTCTGATTTTCACCCTATCTTTTCTGTATAAACATGCCAATCAGTGATTGGTTTTCATGTTTATACCTTTATTTATTTTTTTTATTTTTATTTTTTTATATTTTTTTTTTTCAAAAGAGAAATGCTTCAGAAAATTTAATCAAGTTGATGAAGAAGAGAGACTCTTCTTCATTAACTTCACATCATTGTCTCCTTGGAACTTCTTGACAAACTCTTCTCTTGAGAGTGGCTTGTGGTATAGCTTCAGCCTATGGCCATTCACAAGAAAAGTGACCTCCTCTTCATCTATAGTTCTGATTTTTACTGCCCCATTATCAAAAATTCGAACAATTTCATATGGCCCAAGCCAATGTGTCTGAAATTTCCCTTGAAAATCCTTGAATTTTGAATCAAACAAGAGAGCCCAATCACCCTCTTTAAATTTCTTCTCCTTGATGTACTTGTCATGCCATCTAGCCCTTTGCTGTTGGACTAGACTTGTTTTCTGAACTGCATCTTGTCTGATCTCATCCAATTCATTAATTTGCTCCAGTCTATGCTTTTGTGCCTCCGTTAGATCAAGTCCTAGCTGAACCGCCATCTTGAATGTTTGGATTTGGAACTCTATAGGAAACAAAACTTGCTTTCCATAAACAAGCTCATAAGGAGTATGGCCTGTTGTGTTTCTCCATGTAGTTCTATAGGCCCACAAGGCTTCAGGAAGCCTATCTACCCAATCTCGTCTATGTAGATGAACAGTCTTTGTTAGGATACCTTCAATGACTTTGTTAGTGGATTCCACTTGACCATTTGCTTGTGGATGATAAGGAGTAGATGTTCTATGTCTGATTTTGTACTTCTCCATCATTTGCTCCACTAGTCTTGATGTAAATTGAGCTCCTTGATCTGTAACAATTTCCCTTGGGACACCAAAACGAGTAAAAATATCCTCAAAAAGAAAAGTAACTACAGATGATTCATTAGCAACAAGTAATGGTTTAGCTTCTACCCACTTAGTAACATAATCAGTGCAAACTAATATGTATTTCTTTTGTCTAGATGGAGGACCAATAGGTCCTACAAAATCCAAGGCCCATTTTTCAAAAGGTTCAATGTGTACCTGAGGTTGCAATGGCATCTCACCTGAAGGAGAAGGTTTCCCTACCCTTTGGCAACTGTCACACCTTTTGACATAATCCCTTGCATCTTTAAACAAAGATGGCCAATAATATCCTAAATTAAGGATTTTATAGGCTGTCCTCTTATCTGCAAAGTGTCCGCCACAAGGTTCATCATGACATGCCTTGAGAATTTCAGGCATCTCATCTTCACGAACACACCTTCTAATGATCAAATCTGAACCTGTCTCGTACAACTCATTAGCGACCCATGAATATCTTGCACTATCATTAATGATTTTTCTTTTATCCCTTGCATTCATAATTGAAGGAAATTTTCCTGAAACTAAATAATTAGCAATATCAACAAACCATGGAGTTTGAGTAGAAACTGCAAAAAGATATTCATCAGGAAATTGATCTTCAACCGGAGTGTCATCTTTGATATTTTGAATTCTAGACAGGAAGTCAGCCACAGTGTTTTTTTTTCCAGGCCTATCCAGAATAGTAATGTTGAATTCTTGCAATAATAACAACCATCTTATAACTCTACCATTAGTGATTGATTTATTCATTAAATATCTAATGGCAGAATGATCAGTGTGAATAAAAGTTTCATAGCCGGTTATATAGTGTCTAAATTTGTTAATGGCATGAACAACAACTAAAAACTCTTTTTCAGTTACAGTATAGTTTAACTCTGCAGGAGTCAAATTTTTACTGATATAATAGATGGCATAGGGAATTAAATCTTTCTGTCCCAATACTGCTCCCAGAGCTGTATCGGAAGCATCCGTCGAGATATGAAAAGGTAACTTCCAGTTAGGTCCCCTTAATATAGGTGCTTCAGAAATTTTGGTTTTCAGGGTTTCAAAAGCTAACTGGCAATCAGAAGTCCACTTAAATTCACAATCTTTGGTGAGTAATTTGAAGAGAGGAGATTCTATTTTGGTGAAGTTTTCTATAAATCTCCGATAGTACCCCGTAAATCCTAGAAAACTTCTTACATCTCTTTGACAACTTGGAATGGATAGGTTAGAAATAACTTCAACTTTCGCTTCATCAACTCTAATCCCATCCCCTGAAATGTGGTGCCCTAAAACAATACCTTCAGTGAACATCATAAAACATTTTTCATGACTAAGAGAAAGGTTTGCTTCTTGACATCTTTTTAAGACCTTTTCCAAGTTTTCTAAAGCCTCTTCAAATGTATCCCCATAAACCGTAAAATCATCCATGTACACCTCTACACAGTCATGTATCAGATCAGAAAAAATTCCTAATACTGCCCTTTGGAATGTTGCAGGTGCATTGCACAATCCAAATGGCAATACTCGGTAGGCATAAGTACCCCAAGGACAAGTAAATGTGGTTTTATCTTGGTCTTCAAGTGCTACTTGGATTTGATTGTAACCACTAAATCCATCCAGGAATGAAAAGTACTTTTTACCCGCTAATGTATCTAATACTTGATCTATGAAAGGTAAGGGAAAATGGTCTTTAAGAGTAGCTTTATTCAGTTCTCGGTAGTCAACACACACCCTCCATTTTCCATTTTTCTTAGGTACAATTACTAAAGGGGAAACCCACTGACTATCTGGAATAGGATAGATGAAGTTAACATTTAACAATTTTTGTAATTCTTCCTTGACAATTTCCCTAAGATTTGGATTCATCCGTCTTTGAGGTTGTCTGATTGGTTTGCAATTTGCCTCTATATAGATGTGATGAGTACAAGGCTTGGGACTTATCCCTTTCATGTCAGTGTATTCCCATGCATATGCAGAAGAATGTCTCTGTAATACTTTGACTAGTTCTTCTTGTTGAGATTTTTCCAGGTTTTTGTTTATGTTCAAGGTTTTGCCTGGAAAAATTTCACTTGTAGAACTGCCAAATTTGTCCATAGAATGAAGAGACATCCGTCTAGATGACAAGAACTCAATATTGGATCTCTCTTGAAATGATTCTTGTTTGTGCTCTGGAGAAGATTCAAAATTTTCTAGAGTATTCAGAATTTGATTATCTTCACTAATTTCAGAAATTGTGAAGAGTGGTTGCAAATATTCTTCATCCTCTATCCATTGAGTGTCATCTAGATCTGTAATTGTCCTAGCTGGAGGATATAAAGTGAATTTATTTGTTGAACTTCCATCAGAAATATACATATCACCGGACCTACAACTAATAAAAGCATCAGCTGTAGCCAACCAAGGTCTTCCTAGTATGACAGGATGGCCTCCTAGATTATTCTTGGGTGTCAGGATCATGAAATCCACAGGGTACTCCCAAGAGTCTAGGAACACTGGAATGTCTTCTATTACCCCATCTGGTCTGATCACAGATCTATCTGCTAATTGTAATAGTGTGGGTGTAAAGAGAAGATTAGGAAGTTTCAGTTTGTCCATGATTTGTCTACTCATGATATTTATTGCCGCTCCTAAGTCAATGAGTGTGTTTTGAATTTCAATTCCATTGATGTGAATTTTGACAACTGGATTTCCTGGGTCAAGGTACTTTGGAATAGTAATCTTACCCATCATAATGTCAGCTATTTGTCCTACCAGTTGAATTTTCTTGGTTTCTCTTATTCTTTTCTTTGTTGTCTTCATACTCAACTCCTTTATTGTTTTGGCTAAAATTGGGATTTTCTTGATGGCTTGCAATAATGGAATTTTAATGCAAACATTTCTCAATTCATCCAAGAAATCATAATTAGGCACCATTATTTGTTTTTCTACACCTTTGTCAATTTGTAATCTTTCCGAAAAGGGAGGTATAGAAGTAGATGTGGATGGTTGCTCTACTACTGGAGTTGGGCTTATTGGATCTTTTTGTTTCAGTTTTTCAATGTTTTGGCCTTGAAAGGATGTTTCTTCCTCAAGACTTTTATTAACCCGTAGGGAGTCTTCCTCAGAATTATCTTGTTCTTGTATGATCACGGAAGGTTTCCTCTTCTCAAGTATCCTTCCAGACCTAAGTTGAACATCACTAAGGTCTAGAGGAGTAATTAAATAAGTTGGAAATTGTTGTCCTTCTAACATGTATGTATTCTGAGGATTCTTATTATTGGGGTTTGGTATGGGCTAAGCTGGTAATTGATTGGATTTTTGAGGGAATGGTAATGGAAGTGGTTGATTTTGATGAGGTTGGTTCTGATGATGTTGTTGAGAATTTTGTTGAAAATTTTGTTGAAGATTTTGAGGAAAATTTTGTGGGTATGGTGGATAGGATGGTGGATACCGATAATATGGAGAGTATCTTCCATAGGGACCTTTTGATCCTTCTGCCCAAGCTTGTGATTGATTTTGAAATTGGGGCCAAGGTTGCTGCCAAGAATTCCAAGGTGGAGGTTGATTATACATTTGATCATGAAATCCCTGTGTTTGAGGTCCCTGCCAAGGTCTTCTAGATACAAAGTTAAGAGATTCTGTGGAATCTGTAGGAGTTTCTTCTTTAAAAACAGCCTTGAGACCAGGAATAGAAGGACAATTCTTGGTCTCATGTTTCTCGGAACAAATAACACAGGTTTCTACAACTTTTACATCCAAAGGGCACTCTCTCAAGGCATGTTTCTTCCTACATTTGGGACAAAAGATTGCCAAGGCATCAGATTCAGCCTTTTGCTTGTTTTGTATCTTGAGGGTGTCTATTTGTTCACTAAGACTCCCTAAGATGTCGGATTTAAAATCATCAAGCATGTGTCCTATTTCTGATCTACTTACTGTCCCAGAAGCAGATTTACTTGCTCTTGCAAGAGCAGGATCTCTTGGACCTTTGACAGTTTTGGATTTCCCTCCGGAAAGGTTGATACATAACTCAGATATTTCAGGTAATGTGAGTTGTGATATATCCCCTTTTCCCATCATGTTAAGGATATCCAACCATTCATCCCTAATGGTTTTCAACAAAAGAGATTTTAAAGTGTCTTGATCTAGGTTTTCCATTTGTGCTCTTTTTATGTTGTATTTAAATCTTTCCAACAAATCTTCTAAGTTTTCATCTTATTTTTGTAACATCTTGAACACTTCTTCCTTATGATTAACCGGCATACAATAATCCAAGTATCTCTCTAGAAATGCTTGTTTCATGTCTTCCCATGTCCTAATGGAACTACTGCTTAAGCTCATAAAACACTTCAATGATGCTCCTTTCAGAGTTGAAGGAAATAATTTCAATTTTTGGGCATCTTGAAGGTAGTCATAAGTCCTACACAGTACTTCAAATTCGAATAAGAAAGTTTCGGGATCCTCAGTTTTAAGTCCATAGAAGTTCGGAAGGACAGAAGGTGAAATGTTTTTCATGGTTGTATTGGTTTCTCCATCAAGTATAGGGAACCCAAAAGAGCTTCCTATTCTACCTCTTCCTCCATCTGCACCTCGACCTCCTCTTCCTCCTTCTCCTCTACCTCTTCCTCTACCTCCTCCAAATGTGTTTTCTCCATTAACAACTCCTCCTCCTCCTTCTTCTGCCATGGTTGACTCTCCCGTGGAAGTAGAAAGGTTTGTATCCTCAACAAAGGTTTTTGGATCCTCTACTATGGCAGGTTCAATGGATGAAGTGGAAGGTTTCTCTAATGGAATAGGTGACCTTAGATCTTCTAGAAGTCCAGGATCAGTAAAGGATGGAAGATGGGTTTGAGTTGAAGGTGTACTAGTTCTGGATCTGGATGAAACAAGTGGTGTTCTAGATGTCAAACTTCTGCCTCTGCTGCTTATAAATCTTTCTCTTGAATCTCTCTCCCTACGCATAAAATTGTTTTTGGATGCTAAGAAACAAAGGTTACCTAGTTTTCACTTCCCCGGCAACGGCGCCAAAATGTTGTGCCTCAATCTAGTCTCCTAAACTGAGTTCATTTAATTGTCAACCAGGATTTGTAAATTGCTGAAGTGAAATGTACCATATGTACCTAGGTGCTTGTTTCCTAGTGCGTTGTATGTAGTGTTTTGTGATGTTTTGGTCTTTTATGTTGATTTATGATGTTTTTGGTTTTTTTGAAGTTTTATGTTTACAATGAAAATGCCTAGAAAACTAATGAAAAGAGAGTGGTAGTCAAAAACACAGTTGAGCCTAATGTATGGAATGGCAAATGTAATCAAAAACACTGAAACAACATCTAAACTATGACTGAATAGAAACAAGAGCTTGATGATGACTTTTTAAACAAATGACACAAACTAGACTTTGAGAAATGATCACTTAAATATGCAAGTTTTCTAACTAGACAATCAGACACTAATCATGATGCAACATTCTATTCTAAGCTTATCTATTCCATGACTAACTCCTAGTTCTATTCTGCAATTTTCAATTGAAGGTCAGAGTCTATTTTCCAAGAGTTATTGGTTTCTTTTCAGGGTAGTTTTGTTGAGGAAGAGCTCTATTTATAGTGAGGAATTTGCAGAGATATTTCAGACCTTGTAATGATGTTATCTTCTGTTCCTAAAGTTATGGATCACTGATGGTTTTCAGAACAAAAAGATATTTGTAAATAATGAAGGCTGTTTTAGGAATCCTATCAACTAAAGTGATCTACTGTGCAAAGGGTGACAGTGTGACTATGCGATATGAGTGCAATGAATTGATTTAAACATGAGCTTAAGATGCTTCTAAACTAGAACAATGTTAAACCATAAGCCATCATCAAACTTTGAAATGAAGTAGCTGGACATGAATTAAATGCAAAATGAAACTCCGGAGCATTCTAATTAACATTCACTATCCTATGAAGTTACACAATCAGTTTGTTCATCATGAGGGATATTTTGGAAGAGTTCCTTCTTGTGGAAGAGGTAGAACAATTTTGACTGTGGACTTGTATGCAATTGAAAGCAATGAACTGAAAGCAAATGAAACTAAGTTGTCACATCACAGTCATATCTTGAACTTCTTAAGTATGTCTTGGAAGAATTTCTTCTTATGGAAGAGTGATTAGGACAAGTGCAACTATGATAGTGAAGACTAAAAACTACAACTAATTCCTATGACACTATAGCTATTCATCATTCATTGTTAAGATTTATTGGAAAAATGTCTTCTTGTGAAAGAACTATGATGAATATAACTACAGTCTCTAGTTAAAAACAGATACAACTCCTATCCTATAGTACCATAGTCATTAAACATTCATTGTTTTGATTTATTGGCAAAGTGTCTTCTTGTGGAAGAACTGGAACGAATTATGGCTACAGTAGCTAGCTAAAACAAATACAAATCCTATCCTACAGTACCATAGTCATTAAACATTCATTGTTTTGATTTATTGGCAAAGTGTCTTCTTGTGGAAGAACTGGAACGAATTATGGCTACAATAGCTAGCTAAAACAAATACAAATCTAACTGATATCCTACAATACCATAGTCATCAATCATTCATCATTTTGGTCTGTTGGAAGAATGTCTTCTTATGGAAGAACTGGAACGAATACGACCACAGTATATAAAACACAGCAACTACTAATTCAATATGAAAAACGTAAAGACAGCTAGAAAAAACTTATCTAGTTTACGCTAAGGAAATCCGTTCAAGGGGCAGGGGCCCTCTACCACTTGACGGCATTCAACTTCACAATTAAATCACGCCTTCAAGATAATTTTGTCTGCTCCATTAACAATGCAATAGTCTCAACATAATGCTCTGTGTCTTAAAAGACGTAACACAGAGTTTTACACCAAAATCTAGCAGCAAATCTACACAAAATTTCTAACTAAGCTCTCGGCCTATTCAAGAGTTTTTAAAGTAAATGCAAGTAACAATAATTACAATAATTTAGGAATGATGTCTTCCTAATCCAAATCATCTTAGGAGTCTTTAAGGTGGTTGCGTAAAAGAGAAAAGACACCTGGACTGTAACAGTCCTAGTAGGAGTCTTCTTTCACAAAATGTGTTCCCACGTGCATAACCGTACACAGACTTCATTTCCTCTTCCATGACGAGCAACACACCATGTAGGCACGACGTGGATCATGCCCATATGCGCTTTTCCTCAAGAGGCCACCTGGAACATGCTCAAACATAAAGGTAGCTGCAGAATCGCCGGTTAGCTACAGAATGCCTGCATTCTGCAGCTAGTTCCGGTCAAAATGCTTAACAATGGCAACAATCACAAAATTCAACAAGTCAGTTATGTAAACTATTCTAGAAGTAATTGGGTAAGAAACAACATTTGAACACAATAATGGAAATAGCAGTGAAAAAATCAATAGACCATGATATGAGACAAATGTACAACCATCTTATTAAACATATCAAAAAATAATAGGCACAAGATCTTGAGGATCAAGTCACTCAAGCAATACAAAACAAGCCTCCTCTACGCAAATATGTCCATACATGAGTAAAACACTGCTATAAAAATTCCATGAGCCATGAAAATGAAATTTTAGGGCATAAGATGCTATAGAAAGATATAAAAATATGGATCTGATGTTATATATCTCAAACAATTCTGGGAGTGAAGTTCTAGGCTCCCAACCACATTTCCAAGGCAACCCAGGAAGGGTTTCCGAAAATACCAAAAAGTACAAAATACCGGAATGTAGCCCTAGGGCTGAATAGTAGCTACAACTAAATAACCAGATGGAGATGGATGGAAATTATATCTAAATGAATATATCTCCTCCAATAGATCCTTCAAGTGAAATTCTGATCCCAAAACTAAAGATATCGCCCTCCAAAACAAGCACTGAAACCTCCATATCAAATGCTCACTAAAATAACACAGTCAAAGAGGGAATATGTGTTGTAGATGATGAGAATAGGTTGTCCTAGTACCAATATGTGAAATAAAGCTCAATAACCCCCTTGCTGATCTCCCAATCAGAATAATGCTTCCTCCCCTGAAAAACTAGCTCAAAAAGTGGGTTTCTCAACCCTCCACTGCAACACCCTGCAACACAACACAATTCTGAATAGATACTACGCTGTAACTGAAGACTAAAGGTTGGCCAAAATGCTGGAGTGTGGAAATGATAGTCCAATAATCTTCCTAGAGGCTACCTCAAGGGAAGAGGTGGGATCCCCGTTCAGGAACACTCGGTGTTAAACAACACAACAATCTGAGCTAAACAATTAGAGAGTGCAAGAAGTCATATAGACCACAAAATCAATAATCAATAACATACCCATATATGGCTACCTTGCCCTCATTATAAACAATGTGAGCCTTCTCACCTTGGGTCCCACTCATTAGAGTTACTATTATCATGGAGAATTTCTCCCATTCACACTACGTTGTTTCTCATTGATGATCCACTCCCTCCATACCAACGCTGTTGATTTGGTCAAAATTGACCTTGTCCACATGCATTAGCCCCTGTTCACACATGAGGGTGCTTTATCTAGATATGAAGATGATCCATTTTCACATTGAGAGGGATTTTATTCCTACTAAAGAGATTTATGGGCCTCCCTACCCATTTATTTATCTAGCTAAATGACAAGATAAAATTTCAATATTCCAATTAGCTGCATGCTAATTTAGGAATATTACAGTGCAACCCTCAATATTTTGATCTCATCATTTGGATCTTCTTCTTCTTGATGTTTTCCTTAAATGAAATTAAGACAATATATTCTTTGAAATACCTTTCTTGAACTAATATGCATACCATTTATATCAAGAGGATATGTTTGGTAGTCTTGTACCTCAACATTGTAAGTGGGCTGAGATACTTCATTGTGTGTGTTTGGAAATATTGGTACAGGTAGTTGAGTGGGGGTGGATATATGATATGGATGTGGTTGTGGTGGAGGTGGATGGTAGGGATAGCATGGAGTGGGTATGGAGGATATTGGGGGAAATATTGAGGATGTTGAGGATTTTCCGAATAAGGTCCTTGCCAACCATGTTGCCAATATTGGTTTTGGGGTTGATTTGGCCAAGGTTTCCTGGGAGGGAGTGTGTCCCAATTAGTTTTAGATGGATGTGAATAAGCTTGAAATTTTGTAGTGGGTCCTTGCATCATATCAAGTTGACCAGACTGCCAAGGTATCCTTGAGCTACATAACATAACTTATTTGGTGATTTCCTTGCTGCATTGTCTTCTTGGTAAAATTATTTAAACCTGGGGAATTATGAACAACGTTTAGTAGCATATGATTCTACATGGATAAGAAAAATATGAATATCTTCTTTTTTCTCATTTTTCATTCTTATAATTTCTACTTGTTCAGTTAGATTGCTAAGAATTTATTTTTTAAATTTATCAAGCAAATTTCCAAGTTCATCTCGCCTTACCAATGTTGATGCTGACTTACTTACTCTTTCCCTTCATCTTGATATGCGCTTGCATGTTTCACAATTTTCTTCAAATTAAAATTGATATAAATCTCCTTTACTCATGAGATTAAGGATATCAATCCACTCATCCCTAGTTGTTCTAAGTAAGAGGATTTTTAGTGTGTTAAATCCTAAATGATGAAATTTTCTCCTGTTAACATTATACATGAACCTCTCTACTGTATCCTAAAGGCTCTCATCTTCTTCTTGGTTCACTCTAAAAATTTCTTCTCTAAGATCACAATATTTGTGTTTTTCTAGAAATATATTTTGCATATCATTCCATGATCTTATTGAATTAGTACCTAAACTCATGAACCATTTAAGAGCTCTATCCTTCAATGTTGTAGGAAACAATATCAGTTTTTGAGTGTGTTATAAGTAGCCATAAGACCTACAAAGTATCTCAAATTCAAATAGAAATGTTTCGGGATCCTTTGTCCTCATACCATGGAAGTTGGGAAGCAAAGATGGAGGGATGTTCTTCATATGTACATTGATGTCCATATCTTGAATGGAAAACCCAATAAGATCTTATTCATTATCATCATATCCATCCATATATTCTACCTTCAAAAGTGTATGGTGATATGGTTCTTACTGCATCACGTGGTCAAGGGGGGAGGGGGGGGGTGGGCATTGGAGAAGTATTTTTTTTTTTTCAATTTTAAGTATCCCTACTCCTAAGAGGCATGAAAATCAATTTTTTTGTATTTTTCAATATTTCAGAAAGAACATGAAAAATGAAAGAAGAAAAGAATGCTAAAAAAAAAATCAAAGCATCTACTAGACACCTCCCCGAAAATGACGCCAAAAGGTGGTGAGCCCTGGTATTGCACCAAGAGTGCTGCAACTACAGGGGCTGCCCTACTTTACTTTATCAACCAGGGGTTCGTACAAACTTGGAGGTGACAGTGATATATACATAGCAGATGCATTCTGTTCATGTCATCCTTTTCTGTTTTACGAAAGGGTGTTATTTCTAAGGGTTCTCAATGAAGTCTGTCACACTTCAATGAAACTAAACTAAATTGCAGAAAGGAAATGAAAGAAAAGAAACTAAACTAAATTTCATTGAGCTTGCCAAATATCTAAACACACTCTTCTTATCCGATGATCTATCTACCATGCTTCTAACCATGCAACTATTCATGATCTAATTCTAATTGAAAAAGTGTTGATTGCAGTTTGGAGGAAAGAAAAAGGGCTAAAGAGGCCAATGGAGTGATTAACACATGAAACAAGGCTTAGAAGTGGAAAGCAGGGTTTTAAACCTTATAAAACCTTATAATATGGTGTAGAAATGGATCTGGAGAGGAATGTTGTGCAATATGCGATGGCAGAGACTCGATGGAGGAAAAAGTTGCGATTTGTGATATTGTAATCACAATATCGCAAAAGTAAAGGGATAGCAGAAAATTTTTCCAAGATTAGGAGTGAAGTGTGATGAGGTAAGAACTGCGAAGCACAAAGTGCGATGGAGAAAAATATACAACGTGAAAAATGCGATGTCGCAATCGGCGATCAGAGCGGTAAGTCTTAAGAGAAACGGGTTAATATTGCGGAGTGCAATTTACGATGGTTGACGTGACAGGAGGACCAGTGGCAGAGTGCGATAATTATATCACAATAGAAAAAAGGAACAGTAATTATTAACGAGGTAGAGAGTGTTTAAAATTGCGATAAGCGAAAGGGTAATGCGGTAAGTTCAAAGGTAAAGAAAAAAGGTTGCGAAACGCGAAATCCATTCGGGAGGCGGATGCAATTGCGATAATGTAATGCGATAATTCTGTGTGGTACCGAAATGAGATTTTGATATTTCACAATTGGGGTTTAGGAGCGGACAACATTAATGGGGATCCTAGGAATTTGTGATTTGTGACTGTGCAAAGGGGTTTGTGGTAACGATAGCTGTGGTAAGTGAAAAGAACAAAGCAGGGCCAGAATTTAATGTTTTGGAGATTTTTCGATAATAAACGGTAGTGCTAAGGCGAAAGGTTTATCGTAATCACAATGAGGAGTGGTAAAAGAAATGAGAGAGGGAGGATCTGTGGTATGCGAAGTGAGATAAGTGGGAAACTCGAGGAGAAAATGGCGGAGGCAAAATTTAATGGGTTTTTCAAGTCTTTTGTGAATAAAACAAAGGTGACAGCTGCAATAAAAGAAATAGGAGAGAAGAAGGAGGGAAATGGAGGTGAAAAAAAAGTGCTCAGGCATGAAAACAGAGAAGGAAAGTGAAGTGGACAACTTGATGAACTTCTCTGGGATTGTTGATACTTATTCTTGCAAAAAAACCTACGGGTTCATGCACGAGAAAAAAAATTGCGTGATAAAAACAGTGAATGTAAAGAAATTTTTAGGTCTGTGGGAAGGTGTAATATTCCCAATTAGTCAAGCTAATGGGAATATAAATTTTTTTTCTACTTTTCTGTCTCATGAATAAAATTGTGAAGGAGGATCAATAAAACTCCTAAACAGCAAAATAAATCAATGCTTAATGCGAACAAAGCTAAAATTGAGCTATTTTCATAAACACACTTAAGCGAGAAAGAGGCTAGATCAATTGACTGGGTCAATAGGATCAAATCAATAGCACTGTCTATATGCAATGTATCTCATAGAGGCACATTGCAGTTCATTTTGGATGCCACTCATGTGAATGAAGCTAAATCATCAAGATGGTTTAGGGTTTGAAAATATTTCCACATTATAAAAGAAAGAGGAGGACACGAAGGAGGGGGTTGATGATTTGATATTTCTGAAGGTATTGTCTGTTTAAACATCCCTCATTCTCTAGTTGTTTAGCTGAGAATAGTGTTGTTTAGCACTAGGGTGTTCTCGGTTGGGAATCCCATCTCTTCCATTGAGAAGCTCTTGGAAGAGTCTTGGATTTCTTGACCACTATTAGGCATTTGGCCAAGCTTCTTCTTCCAACTACAACTCAGATCCTGTTGAGGGTTTGGTTTTCCTGGTGAGTAGCAGCAAGTGGAGGCTAGATCTATTCAGATCTAGGCCATACTAGTGCCTCTTTTCAGTGGGAAAGCCTTCTATCCCATTGGAAAGAGTGTATTAGCTAATTGGAGCTCTAGATCCATGCCTTGGCATCAGGCCCAATTCTACATCAAGCCTAGAGCACAGTTTATATCCCTGGACTGCATTATTTTTCAAGTGAGAAGTTGCAGGGTGTTTGGAAACTATTCGGAGGAGAGATATCTGGTGATAGGATTCTCCCTTTCACTGTGGTAATCCATGGATTAGATATCTCATCCATGTTCCATTCAGATATGACTTACTTATGATTCTATTTACTACAAAATTCTTGAATATTGCTGCATATCTGTAATTCTAAATCTCAGATCTACTCCTGTACTTTCAAGTTTTGCTCAAAACCCCAAGGGGAATCTGTAGAAGAACTTATCTAGTGTATAGATCTGACATAGATATAATATTTTGTACATAGATATTTTCTAGATCTTAAATGTAATATACAACTGATTCAACCCTTAAAATAATGTTTTTAAGCTTTGCAGTCTCAATAGGTTGTTGCAACACCTCAATCTTGAGGGTTTCTTCATGTAAATCTTCTATTTTTCTCTTGTACATTGTAGGGGCCACATTATAGATTTGTTTTGCTGATGTATATGTAATTATTCAACCTCCATATTGATATTCTTCTTGAACTCAGTGGAACTATGTTATTTTTGAAGCAGTATTGTTGTGTATGACTATAGCCCCATTCTTTGGGTGTTTTCTAGCCATACCAATGGTGGGAGGTCTGTTTACCTCACCTAATTTGATTTATTTTTGCTCTCCTTTTGGATTTGTATACTAGATCCACTGATATAAGGGATCCTAGAGTTTCAAACTCATTTCAGTACACCAATTTGGAAGAGTGCGTTATTCCAGTAGGCTTTGCTAGCAGTCCCAATTTTGGGATATTATAGTGGTATCAAAGAATCTTTCTTGGCACAGCCTGTGCTTTTCTTGCAGAGCCAATATGTCTTCAAAAAAATAAATACCTCTCACTAATAGAGAGAAGAGGTACCAAAGGAGAAGATAGAAGAAATATTACACAGAAGACAAAGAGAAGAAGGGTGAAACCCCTTTATCTGGAAGGAATAAGAGAGAAGAGTTTTCTAACACACTTTCTCAAGCTATGTATGAGCTGAAGGGAGAAATTCGGGGAATGAGGAGGTAAATACATGGAGATCCCTCAATAATGTTTTCACATCAAGGGAGCCCCAGTACTTCTTATTATGTGTGTGAGCATTTAGCCACACAACCTGATCTACAACATTGTAACATGCCTACTTTCTTGTCCAAGACAGAAGGAGGAAAATCTTGGTGAATATCTCCAAGAGTATGAATCTCAGTCAAAGAGATTCAAAGAGCATCTTAGTTTCCCAAAGTTCTGTCAGGTTAAATAAGAGAGTATATCCTACAGCTATAGTAGAAGAAGAGGGTGCATGCAGCCCACTTTGGGTAGAATGTCTCTACCTACTTTTGATGGGTCACCTAAGAGCTTAGCCCAATATTGGGTAGGGAATATTGACACATATTTATAGCTACATCAAGTCTCAGAAGAAGAAGCCATGAAGGTAGCATTGCTACATCTTCAAGGTAAGGCTTATGCTTGGTGGCTATTTGAGTCATTCTCCTTGAAAAATGTAAACATTTCTTCTTATGCAAGGTTTACTAGGAGGCTAGTGAAAATATTTGATGTACACTCTGAAACTTTTTGAGGAAGAAAATCAAGCCAAATAAGTCTAAATCCTTGCAGGATTCGAAGAAATCCATAAAGGCAACTCTATTTCTGAATATTGTTGAAGGGGTTGAAGATCTGCAATATGATTTGCCAAGGGAAAAAGCCTCAATTCAACTAGAACATTCTCGTCAAGAGGAAGACATGAGTAGTCCTTTTTCAAGAAGGGATCAAGAGAAAGGATCTTCTATTAAAGGGGCATGCTCCATTGATGAGAAGGAGGGAGGAGATGAAGCAATGGCTTCCATTAGAGGGGCTCTTGCATCTTTTCAAGGAGTTCCAAAGGATCTTACATATGGAGGACATGAGTAGCAGGTGTCTCTACTAGTAGACATTAAGACAGAACAAAGGAGGGGTCACAAAGCTGTTATAGCAAGAGATGATCCACTAGTGCATGAAGAAGAGAAAGGAGAAAATTATCCAATCAAAAGCACTCTTGCATCTTTAAGAGTGACATCACATTATCATGGGACTTCCACACAAAAACCAGAGGTGGACTTACATAGTGGGAGTAAAGAGATTTTGATCCCATCTGACAAGCATGTGAGGATGAACCATGAGGCATCACTATATTTTGTAAAACCAACTGGAAGACCACTTGATTCAGATTTGGTGAGAGGTGTATCACATCTTGATGCTCCACTCATGAATCCAAGAAGGATTGGAGCATTAGAAGACAAAGCTACAATGCTAGGAGGCTTGGGTAAGCTCAAGAAGAAGGGAGATATTGTTCCCCTATCATCACCACCCACTCTCATATCTGGATCTATGTTGTGGGAGGAGAAAAATGGAAGGACCAACCTTCCAACACACACCTTTGGCATAGGATATGTCAAGGAGGAGATTGACAACATGAAGGAAATTTCTGTTAATGCATCATCTGCGCTGTCACTGTTGAGCAGTCTAGATCTGTATTGGAAATCCCAACTTCTAGTGGATTATTCCAAAGATCTACACACTTGTATGATACTTGATGACCAGCTGCATGAAGAGGGCTATTTAGTCCAAGAAGAGTTCATGTATCATCATGATAGGATCTTCTTTCCTAGAGCTTCTAAGCTCAAGCAGAAGCTACTACAAAGAGCTTACAAAGAATTTTGTTTCAGCCATATGTACTCCATGAGGATCTACAACATCATCATGAGAAGCTTTGATTGGGAGGGCTTGAAAGAAGATATGTATCAGCATTTTCAAGAATGCATGAAGTATGTGGAGTTGGGGCGGCAACATGACTCCATAGAGGGGTTATTTTAGCCATCTCTTCCTTCTTTTGAAAGAGGAGAAAGATCCATGCACAACTCCATGTGTATGAAAGGTATTGATGGTGAGGAATCTGGTCATGCAATTCAAGTTTTATTTTATGATTATACATATTCTTTCACCATGTTTATGTAGTCCATGGCTCTAAGGAGGAGTGATATATCACTTAAATCTCATGGAAAATGGTGGGCCACTCAAATTTCTAAACTTGGTCACTCCTTTGATGAACAAAGAGAGATTATCTATCATGATGGGTGCTTCCCTAAGGCACCAAAATTATCTCACACTTTCAGCCATATTGAGATAACATGGGCAAACATTAAGTGGTGGGAAGACCAATTACCACATCTTCATCTGATGCAGGCAGGAAATTCCCTGTGCTAGTATCATATGTGGGACTATGACCCACCTCCTTTTGTTCAAATTTATGTTTATGTAATTGTGATTTTTCTTCCATACATGGATGATGTACTTGTCCTATTTTTGGATTTTTATGGAGGAAGAATAGGAGGCATGTGTGTACCACATGGGATGGAGACTCTCTATATATACTTTGCTACATATTTCAGGGAGAGCAGGGGTTCAACCATGTTTGTTTCAATGAAATTCTTGTCTCTTTGTGGGATGGATTATGCACATCTCATAATGACTTTGGAGGGAAAAATCATGGAAGGTTGGATTGGTGAACACTAAGCTTATGCTGATATCTGGATCCTTTATAGTGTCAGTAATGGGGAAGGAGAAGTGTTGCAACACTCACCTTATTAGTTGCTTGAGGACAAGAAACATTTTGCAGGGGAGGACTGTAATATTCCCAATTAGTCAAGCTAATGGGAATATACAATTTTGTTCTACTTTTCTGTCTCATGAATAAAATTGTGAAGGAGGATCAATAAAACTCCTAAATAGAAAAATAAATCAATGCTCAATGTGAACAAAGCTAAAACTGAGCTATTTTCATAAGCACACTTAAGTGGGAAAGAGGCTGGATCAATTGACTAGCTCAACATGACCAAATCAACATCGCTATCTAGATGCAATGTATCTCATAGAGGCACAACACAGTTCATGTTGGAGGCCACTCATGTGAATGAAGCTAAACCATCAAGATGGTTTAGGGTTTGACAAGATTTACACATTATAAAAGAAAGAGGAGGACACCAAGGAGGGGGTTGATGATTTGATATTTCTGAAGGTATTGTCTGTTTATACATCCCTCATTCTCTGGCTGTTTAGCTGAGAATAGTGTTGTTTAGCACTAGGGTGTAAACCGGTTAGGAATCCCACCTCTTCCATTGAGAAGCTCTTGGAAGATTATTTCATTTCTTGACCACTATCATGCATTTTTCCAAGCTTCTTATTCCAACTACAACTCATATCCTGTTGAGGGTTTGGTTTTCCTTACGAGCAACAGTAAGTGGAGGCTAGATCTATTCATATCTAGGCCATACTAGTGCCTCTTTTAAGTGGGAAAGCCTTCTATCCCATTGGAAAGACTGTATTAGCTGATTAGAGCTCCAGATCCATACCTTGGCAACGGGCCAAAGTATACATCAAGCTTGCAATGTATTTTATATCCCTGGACTACGTTATTTTGCAAGTGAGAAGTAGCAGGGTGTTTGGAAAATATTCGGAGGAGAGATCTCTGGTGATAGGATTCTCCCTTTCACTGTGGTGATCCATGGATTAGATATCTCATCCATATTCCATTTAGATCTGATTTAATTATGATTCTATTTACTGCAAAATTCTTGAATATTGCTGCAGATCTGTAATTCTAGATTTCAGATCTACTACTGTACTTTCATGTTTTGCTCAAAACCCCAAGGGGAATTTGTAGAGGAACTTATCTAGTGTACATATATGATATAGATATAATATTTTGTACAAAGATCTATTATAGTTATGAAATGTAATATACAGTTTCTTCATCCCTTAAAATAACATTATTAATCTTTGAAATCTCAATATGTTGTTGTAGCACCTCAATCTTGAGGGTTTCTTCATGTAAATCTTCTATTTTTCTCTTGTACATTGTAGGGGCCACATTATAGATCTGTTTTACTAATGTGAATGTAATTATTCAGCCTCCATATTTATCTTCTGCTTGAAATCAGTGGAACTGTGTTATTTCTGAAGCAGTATTGTTGTGCATGACTCTAGCCCTATTCTTTGGGTGTTTTCCAGCCATACTAGGTGGTGGCAGGTCTGTTTACCTCACCTAGTTTGATTTGTTTTTTCTCTCCTTTTGGATTTAGATACTAGATCCACTTATATAAGGGATCTAGGAGTTTCAAACTCATTTCAGTATACCAATTTGTGAAGAGTGCGTTATTTCAGCAGGCTTTGCTACCAGTCCCAATTTTGGGATGAAGGTTCTCCCTCCTTGAGCTCTATTGACAGAGATGAGAGGTGGGTCTCGATCCAAATATTTTTGGTCTTCATCTATTATATTTCTCTGATAAGAAAATGAAAAACTATAGCAACACACTGAAAGGAAAAATAAGCAGTAATGAAACTATCAAAAACTAGCTAACTGTTGAAGAATATAACTAAATAAATGGAATAAACAAAACTAGCTAAATGGTAGAAAGGAAAGAATGAAAAAAAACAGAGAAGCTGATCCACATGGGTTGGGATCTAATCCACGATCCCAACTCTCTGGAAATAGATCAATAAAATGGCATCTCTCTACTCATTTCATAAAGAAGAACAGTCTATTGCATCCATAAAAGTTTTAACAGAGCCTAATGGCTTTACAAAAAAAATTCAAATCCAATGGAATGGAATGGAAGTGGGATGGAATGGAATTCGACCCTCATTAACTCTTGCTCAAGTTTATTTATCCTAAAGGGCAGCTACCAACAACTCCCTAAAACGTAGTGATTGAGTCCACTTTGACTCCAAGTGAAGTATGGCTTGAGTGCACTTGGAATTGAGTTTCTTTGCTGCCTCTAGTATTCAAATTGTTGGAGGGGATCTCATGAGGATCCTTTGGCCGCCTTTTAGAGTTAAGGAGGGTGGAAAACCCCCTTGAATCTCTCCAAGATTTCTCTCTAATTTATGTGCTCATTTAGTAATCTTCAATATTGATCTTCCAGTGGCAAGGAGCAAGTCCCTAAATCATCTCCTTCTCCAAATCTGTATAATATGAAAAATATTCTCACAATATTCCACAAAAATAACCAATATTGGGAAAAAATGTGCAATTACCTTTAAACCTTCCTAAGAAAATATTGAAGCATACGAAAACATTATTAGGTGGAGAAGGAGATATTTAATATATTATTTTATGTGCATAAGGAAGGTGGATGGGCCTAAGAAAGGTTATATGGGTATTATTTTATGTCTAATTTAGAGGCCCATTATCACCACCCTGCTGAAACTGTTGTTCATCTTCTGAGTGACCTATTCATCCTCCTTGCGTTCTAGTTCTTCCTGCATGCTGGCGTAATTCATTTTCTTTTTATTGGCCCATGCGCTGCTCCTCTTGCTAATCTTATTGCTATTCTTCTTGCATTTCTTCTTGTAGGTGCTTCATGGAGGTCCTTAGATACCTTAAGTAAATATTTTTTGCATGCCAAGAGGTGGTGGATGCACCTTTTATTTATTTTATTTTTATTTTTTTAATTGCATGTAGAGTAAACCCACAACTCTTTTTTCTATGAACTAAGTTCACCCTTGGTTACTCCTTTGGCACTCCTTGTCTTCCATTACATGAACTGCTTACTACCCACTTTCTCAAGTCCTTTTTACTTTTGTCTTGTTCCTTTTCTTGGTGGAAAAAGTGAGGCTAGTTGCCAGATAAGGCTAAGGTTGCTCTGCTACCGATTTTTGCTATATAAAAAACTTTCTTTCTCACACTTTTTAATGTTTTCTTAAGCTAAAATAGATTCGAAGAAAGGGTTAGATGATTGCATACCTGAGCCTTACCATTGATTTGTTTTTGAAGGTGATATTGAAGTTGCTGCTGAAGTTGCTACTAAAGTTGCATGTGGCGATCTGCCTGAGGTCCTTTTGGAGCTTCTGAGCACAGGAGGAGGAAGTCCAAGTGTGAATACCTTTGACTAAAGTGTTGACCAAATTTTCTTTTTGTGACAACTTGTTGTTTTTCTGCTTGCAAAGGTTGGAGAGCACCTGCATTCATAAGAGAGAGATACATGGAGAAATGAAATTAATTTTTTTAATTTTTTTGTAAGGCCTAATAGCTACCCCAATGAGGTTTTCAACTAGTAGGTTTGCCTAGGTGCCTAAAAGGAGGTTTTCAATCAGTGAGCCAATCTCAGACATCTCAAAAAAGGTTTTCACCTGAGATTTTTTTTTTTTCACTTTGCTGCTCTACTTGAAGAAAACAAAACCTTTTTCAAGTATAAGAATACTTCTAGTGGAGCCATGTAAACATCAATATGACAGATAAAATCAGGTGCACACTTGGAATACATGCTTTGACATGTACCTGAATATGAGAGATGAATTGATTTGACTGGGATTGTATCAAGTACTGTTGGAGAAGATTGTGTTGCTACAATTTAATGACTATTTGGAGCCATATGTCAATATATTTGTGATTTCCCTGGTCCACTTGCCGAGTTGGATCACCTTGGATGTCCTCTTATATTATGACATTCAAATATCCCTATTTTTGCTGATCGTTCTCTTTAACACATGGAGGAAATGCTAGTAAACATGAGGAAACTTTCTCAACATCTGATTCTAATGTCAGCTCTTCATCAAGTGCAACCCTCGATCTTTTGATATCCTCATTTGGATCTTATTCTTCTTTATGTTGTCCTTCAATGACATTAAGAAAATATCTTCTTTGAAATACCTTTCTTGAACTAATATGCAAACCATTTAGATCAAGAGGATATGTTTGGTAGTGTTGGACCTCAGCATTGTAAGTGTGGCTAAGATACTTCACGGTGTGGGTTTGGAAATGGTGGTACAGGTAGTTGAGTGGTGGTGGATATATGAGATGGATGTGGTTGAGGTTGTGGTTGTGGTGGAGGTGGATGGTAGGGATAGCATGGAGTTGTGTATGGAGGATATTGAGGGAAATATAGAGGATGTTGAGGATTTTCCCAATAAGGTCCTTGCCAACCATGCTTCCAAGATTGGTTTTGGGGTTGAGATGGCCAAGGTTTCCAAGGAGGGAGTGTGTCCCAATTATTTTGAAATGGATGTGAATAGGATTGAAATTGTGGAGTGGGTCCTTGAATCATATCAAGTTGACCAGGCTGCCAGGGTCTCCTTGGAGCTACATAACATAACTTCTTTGGTGATTCCCTTGCTCCATTGTCTTCTTGGTAAACTTATTTAAACCTGGGGAATGATGAACAACATTTAGTAGCATATGATTATGCATGGATAAAAAAATATCACCATCTTCTTTTTTCTCATTTTTCATTGTTAACATTTCTACTTGTTCACTTATATTGCTAAGAATTTCCGTTTTAAAGTTATTAAGAAAATTTCCAAGTTCATCTTGCCTTACCAATGTTGATGCTGACTTACTTACTCTTTCCTTTCCTCTTGATATATGCTTTCATGTTTCACAATTTTTTTCAAATGACAATTGATATACATCTCCTTTCCTCATGAGATTAAGGAGATCAATCCACTCATCCATAATTGTTCAGTAAGAGGGTATTCAGTGTGTCAAATCCTAAATGATGCAATTTTTCCCTCTTAAATTTATACATGAACCTCTTTATTAGATCCTCAAGTCTCTCATCTTCTTCTTGGTTCATTCTAAAAATTTCTTCTCTAAGATTACGATCTTTGTATTTTTCTAGAAATATCTTTTGCATATCATTCCATGATCTTATTGAATTAGTACCTAGAATCATGAACCATTTAATAGCTCTATCCTTCAATTTTGTAGGAAACAATCTCAGTTTTTGAGTGTGTGATAAGTAGCCATAAGACCTACAAAGTATCTCAAATTCAAAGAGAAATGTTTCCAGATCCTTTGACCTCATACCATGGAAGTTGGGAAGGAAAGATGGAGCGATGTTCTTCATATGTACACTGATGTCCATATCCTTAATGGGAAACCCAATAAGATATTCTTCATTGTCATCATATCCATCCATCTCTTCTACCTTCAAAAGTGTATGGTGATGTGGTTCTTACTGCACCACGTGGTTAAGTGGGGGGGGGGGGGTTCGTATTGGAGAAGTATTTAAAAAAAAAATTCTAAGTATGCCTACTCCTATAAGGCATGAAAATCAATTTTTTTTGTAATTTTAAATATTTCGGAAACAACATGAAAAAGGAAAGAAAAAAATAATGCTAAAAAAAAAAATCAAAGCATCTACTAGACACCTCCTTGGCAACGATGCCAAAAAGCGGTGAGCCCTGGTATTGCACCAAGAGTGCTGGAACTCCAGGGGCTGCCCTACTTTACCTTTATCAACCCATGGTTCATACAAAATTGGAGGTGACAATTATATATACACAATAGATGCATTCTATTCATGTCATCCTCTTCCTCTTTACGAAAGGGTGCTATTTCTAAGGGTTCTCAGTGAAGTTTGTCACACTTCAATGAAACTAGACTAAATTTCAGAAAGGAATTGAAAGAAAAGAAACTAAATTAAATTTCATTGGGTTGGCCAAATAGCTAAAAACACTCTACTTATCTTATGATCTATCTACCATGCTTCTAACCATGCAACTATTCATGATCTAATTCTAACTGAAAAAGTGTTGATTGCAGTTCGAAGGAAATAAAAAGGGCTAAAGAGGCTAATGGAGGGCTTAGCATATGAAATAGGGCTTAGAAGTGGAAAGTGGGGGTTTAAACCTTATAAAACCTTATAATATGGCATAGAAATGGCTTTGGAGAGGAATAATGTGAAATATGCGATGGAGGGAAAAGTTGAGATATGTGATATCACAATCACAATATCGCAAAAGTAAAGGGATAGCAGAAAGGTTTTTCAGGAGCGAGAGTGAAGTGCAAAGAGGTAAGAACTACGAAGTGCAAAGTGCGATGAAGAAAAATCTGTGACGTGCAAAATGTGATGTCACAATCGATGATCAGAGCAGTAAGTCTTAAGAGAAATGGGTAAATATTGCGGAGTGTGATTTGTGATGGTTGATGTGGCAAGAGGACCAATGGAATAGTGCGATAAATATAGCATAATCGGAAAAAGGAGCAGTAATTATTAACGAGGCAGAGAGTGTTGCAAATTGTGATAAGCGAACGGGCAATGCAGTAAGTTCAAAGGTAAAGAAAAAAGGTTGCGAAATTCGAAATCGGTTTGGGAGGTGGATGCGATTGCGATAATGTATTTTGATAAGTCTGTGCAGTACCAAAATGTGATTTCAATATTTCACAATTGGGGTTTAGGAGTGGATAACATTAAGGGGTTTGCGATAATGATAGCCATGGTAAGTGAAAATAACAAAGGGTCAGACTTTAACGTTTCCAGAGATTTTTCGATAATAAATGGTAGTGCTAAGGCGGAAGGGTTATTGCAATCGAAATGAGGAGCAATAAAAGAAAGGAGAGAGGGATGATCTACAGTATGAAAAGTGTGATAAGTGGCAAAATCAAGGAGAAAAAGGGTGGAGGAAAACTTTAGTGGGTTTTTCAAGCATTTTGTGAATAAAAAAAGGTGTCATCTGCAATAAAAGAAATAGGAGAGAATAAGGAGGGAAATGGAGGTGCAACGATAGTGCTCAGGAATGAAAACATAGCTAGAAATTGAAGTCGAACAGCTTGATGAACTTCTCTGGGACTGTTGATACTTATTCTTGCAAACAAACCTACAAATTCATGCATAAGAACAAAAAAATGCATGATAAAAATAGTGAACGAAAAGCCGTTTTTTGGTCTGTGCGAAGATTCACCCTCCTCGAGCTATATTGACATAGATGAGAAGGGGGTCTCGATCCACAAATTTTTGGTCTTCCTCTATTATTACTCTCATAAGAAAATGAAAAATACATCAACACACTGAAACAAAAACTAAGCAGCAATAAAACTATCAGAAACTAGCTAACTCTTCAAGAATAAAACTAAATAAATGGCAGAAACAAAACTAGGTAAATAACAGAAAGGAAACAAATAACAGTAGAGAAGCTGAGGAAATTTTGTTGGGCCCTAATGCACGAGCCCAACTATCTGGAACTAGATCAATAAAATTGCATCTCTCTACTCATTTCATAAAGAAGAACAGTCTGTTACATCCATAAAATTTTTAACAGAGGTTAATGGATTTACAAAAAAACCTCGAATCCAGTGGAATGGAATGGAAATCGACCCTTATTATCTCTTGATAAAATTTATTTATCCTAAAGGGAAGCTACCAATATCTCCCTAAAACATAGTGATTGAGTCCACTTTGACTCCAAGTGAAGTATGGCTTGAGTGCACTTGGTCTTGAGTTTCTTGGATGCCTCTGGAATTCGAATTACTATAGGGGATCTCATGAGGATCCTTTGGCTACCTTTGAGATTCAAGAAGGTGGAAATCCCCCTTGAATCTCTCCAAGATTTCTCCCTAATTTCTTGATATTGTGCTCATTTATTCTTCAATCTTGATCTTCTAGTGGCAGGGAGAAAGTCCCTAAATCATCTCCTTCTCCAAATCTGTATAATCTGCCAAATATTCTCACAATATTCTACAAAAATAAACAATATTAGGCAAAAATATGCAATTACCTTTAAACCTTCCTAAGAAAATATTGAAG